>JAOXJP010118851.1:0-13909 GCA_025762735.1 Platanus orientalis | reverse complement strand
GTCTTCAACAAATGATCTCTCAAAAACATTCAAAACCGTAGAAGAAAGAAAAAGTAAAGAACTTGAAAGAACAAAGGCTAAAATGGTAGGAAGATTAGACTTTTAACTTAAACTTCTAACCATATAGACTTGGACATTAGAGATTATGTGGTATTTTATTTTTATGCTTTTGTTAAAAAGATGTACTTTGGTTTTCAATGTATTAATACTAATAGTACTTTTACTTTAGTTTGGACTTTAGAGTTATAATTAATTATGCCTACCTTGTTATGGTATTAGACTATTAGTAGTTTGTAGAGTTTATTTAGGGATTTTTAAGTTATTATACGACAAAATATTTATATTTATCAAGAAAATAGACAATACTTGAACCAAAATACTATATGTAAATTTTTTAATAATTGTAACTATTTTTATATTTTATTAAAAAAAGTGGCATTGAAATACCTAGTAGGTTTATCCTAGAGTGGGGGTGAATAGGATCTAAAATTATTTTACCCCTTTTTGTTAAGTGCAGGGATTGATTTTAATTCAATTTTAATCTTCTTAAAATTAATGCATGTGTGTGTATGCTACAAACTGTGTCTACTCAAGTATTTTATCAAATAGGTGTTGTGCAAGAGTAGCAATAGGCATAAAAGTAAAGAGACAAATAATCAATCTACAACAAGAAATTTATAGTGGTTCGACACGATGGCCTACGTTAACTCTTCTAAAGCACACCTCTAAGCATAGGTATATTTCATCTAGATTGCCTAATACAATTTAGGTCAAAAACATACAAAACCTATACTACTTGCCCTTAGCAAGCTTATTAAAACACTCGATGTTTCTAGAAAGTGTGTACTCCTTCCAGTGTCTTCGGCGGAAGCAAAACAAAATAATAATGAATATGAATGCAAAGGAAAGTAAATATTACCACAAGTTGGTTTATGTTGCTATTTGCACAAAGTAGGAGTGCTGATTATAGAGTTAGTATGCCTTAGCCACCCACAACCATCAAGCTCTTAGCTCTAATGCACCTTGAGCTCAGGCAAGTATGGGTTTCCTCTCAAGAAGTGCCCACTAGAAATTCTTAATAGTAGAAGCTTGATATTGGAGAGAAGAGAGTAAGAGAGTGATATTTAAAGAAGATGCTAGCTACTTTAGCTCAAAATAGTGAGAGGAAGATGGTTTTCTCAAGGGAGAAAGTTCTCAATTAGGAAAAGTTTCTAATACTCTCAAGCTTGCTTGAAGTGTTTGCCCTAAAGGAAAAAGCTCTCTTTTATAAGGGTGAGGAGCACCCATAACCTTTGGATTGAAATATTTCAAAATAGATAACTCTTTAGAGCCATCGATTTTTGAAAAATGGGGTTTTCAAATTTTGAAATAACGCTTGGGGGAATGAAAATTTGAATTTGACAAATTTACCCCATGATCGATCACATGATCCATGATCTATCATGAATTTGGGATCAGGCTTGATCAACTCGTGATCGATCACGAGATCCGTGATCGGTCACAGAGTTAGGATCCTAGGCTATGATCCTTCTCATGGTCGATCATGGATGATGGGGTGCCAGGCTCGGGTTTCTTAGTCTGTGACCCAAATCGGGGTCATGATCAATCATGAGATTCGTGATTGATCATGAACCTTTTCTACTGCACTTTTTGAACAAGTGCTTGGGCTGATTTCTTTGGGTCTTTTGAGGGTTTTCCTACCATACTTAGGTCCACAATTTGGTCCATAAATGATATGCAATGCATGTTTTATACAATTTGTAGAATGGGTAAATCCGATGTAGCCTTCAGTCTTCCTTCAAGTCTTTGGTCCACTATGTCTTCTTGTCTTGAACTTGAGAGGACATAGGATACTTACAAGACATAGACTATACACAAGGTTTGTCTATGAGATTGACATTACATACATTAACAATCTCTATAACGCCCCCAAACCCGGATTCAAATATGAATCCGTATTGCTCTGGATTCAGAATCATTACTGTTCATAAATCCAATAATCCACATAAGATCGGCCTAAATCATGGGCCCATAAGTAAGATTCAATAGTCCATGTGTCCACATTAATTTTTCTTATGTCTATTTAGTTCAGTAGTCACATTTTAATAATTGCAAAAGCATATTCAATATTCACTAATCTCATACACATTTAGTTCGATAAAAATGCGGAAGCGTAATCCAAAATCTACTATGATCATAATGGACCATAAAGCATCAAATCAAAAGAGAGATCTCACTAAGGTGACCTCTCACCCAAATATACAAAGCAAACATCTACTATTCTGAAAATATGATCCCAACATAAAGGGGGGAGCCCAAAATATATCCAAAATAAGGATAAGAAAGACGATAGAAGGCTATGATGCCATAGCAAGTCCCTCAAATGGAGGATTTGCAACAATTGTCAGTCTGAAAAATAAATGGTTCGGTTAATCCCAACCTGTAAGAAATCTAGCAAACTATAAATAATCTAAAGTAAAGCACACATCTAAATACTAGCATGTCTAAAGGTCAATACAAAGATAAACAAATATCGAAGTAATAATCACAATCATACTAGTACAAAAATATCAATAGTTACATGTCGCACAAGAGTCAATGGTTTAATACAAAGATTTGAGTTTGAATAATAATTCAATGCGAAGGTCGAAGCTCACAAATTCGATGACATATGTTAGTCTTGAGAGATCTAATGTTCCATGATTTCAAAGTGTATAGAGTTCAATGTTCAAAGTGTTCGGAATTCACATGGTTCACCATGTTCGAATGTTCAATAATCAAAGTTTAAAGATTTAAAGTGTTCTAAGCTCAATGTTCAAAGTGTTCGAAGTTCACAAGGTTTAATATTCGAAGGAGTCAAAAATTCAATATCTAAAAGGGTTAAAAGGACACGCTTAGCCTGGTGTCAAGGCCCACATAAACACTAGGACACACTTAGCCCAGTGTCAAGGCCCACATAATCACTATGAAACACTTAACCCGGTGTCAAGGCCCACATCATTAACGACCACATTTATCCCTATGATAAGGTCCAAAGAGTTAGTAGACACACTTAGCTTGGTGCCAAGACCCAGATCATGAATGGCCATATTTAGCCCTGTGACAAGGTCTACATAATCACTATGACACACTTAGCCTAGTGTTAAGGCCCACAACATTAACAACCATATTTAGCCCTATGACAAGGTCCAAAGAGTCAGTAGACACACTTAGCCTAGTGCCAAGGCCCAAATCGTTAACGGCTACATTTAGCTCCATAACAAGGCCCAAAGAGTTCAGAGTTTAAAAGGTTATACTGAGCCTGGTGACTGGTCCCAAAATGGATCAAAGATTCGAAGTCCAAAAGGGTTCACATAGGTTCAATAATCAAAATATTTCCATGATATGTAAAGAAATTGTAAGCATCACATTTTTATAAATCAATCATTTCATAGGCACATGGTCCATTCACATTCAATGTTAGTGTATGATTCGATATTCATAAGTCCGAAGTCATAAAGATTCACTAGGATTTCTCATAGAGTTAATGATTCAAACATGTAATATGTTTAGAAGTTTCACATGGTTCATATAATTACATAGGAGACATAGAGTTCAATAGGATCAATGAGTTCAATATATTTCCATAGAAATTCACATGTATTCCGATGAATCAAATCATATAGATCATCCAGTATCACTTCTAGTGTTTTAAGCAAAAGACAAAACAAGATTTCCTTTCAAATTGATCATAAATAGAATAGATCTTGAGGATTCACAACTTCATGCAGATTTTTAAAGATTCACATGGGACAAGTTTAGATTTCACATGTTTTAAAGGATTCCTTGAACGAAATCAGTCCAGACAAGGTTTAAAATCAATAACCTTTCACAAAATAGGTGTAGATCCAAAGAACAAACAATAATCAATGGTCTAAAACATAGATCAATAGATTTTGATTGAGATTCCAATGAGAAAGAGTCATTCTAAGCATAAGGAGCATGAAAACTTATTAATCAAGCTGAAAACTGTAGATTTAACATGTTTCAAGAAATTAAATTCAAATAATTCCAATAATCTCAAGGAATTTCATGTATAGCATCATATAATACAAAATACAAGAGGGATTCACCTCAAAACACCCATAGAAAGTAAGATATACTTAGTAGGAAAGCTTAGATCCTAGGTCTCACAAGGTTCAATGGCTTAAAACATGGGTTTTCACATACTTTCAAAAATTTCAAAGAGTTTCTACAAAGATCAAAGAAGTTCAAAGAGAATTTACATCATCAAATCTATAGTAAGTAAGATTTCTTACCAAAGAAACTTCAATCCAAAGTTCAAAGAGTTGGACCAAGACTTCCAAGCATTTCAGAGATTTCGAAAGATTCACATACGAACTCTAAAGATCAAAGAGAAATATACATCATCAAATCCATAGTAAGTTAGATATTCTTACTAAAGCTCAAATCCAAGGTATCCAAGCAAGAAACCTTCACTTCAACCTCTATTTATACCTTGCTCTGTAAAATAGCTATAGTTCTAACATTAGAAGAATGAAACTATGAAGTTCTAGTAGAAAAACAAGCTAATCTAGAAGAATTTTCATAGTTGAAAGTGAAACTTACCCAATTGGGGAAAAACTCATTTTTCTTCTTCCAAAACTCCTCAAGCCTCTCTAACTTTTCTATTTGGATGAAAAAGAGGATATTAAGATTTTTTTAACTTATATTTAGGGTTTTGGGTCGAGTTGAGAGGGTCCCACACTCCCAAAAATGAAGAAAAATTAATTTTGCCCAAAAAATCATAATCTGGGTCATTTGGATCGATCCAACACTATTTGAGCAATTTTCTGAGACTCGAGAGGTCTTGGATTAATCTTGGATTGATCAAAATAATTTGGATTGAACTGAGATGTTTGGGTCGATCCAAACAAGTTTTTCTTAGATTTACCCCCTCACACTAAAATGTTCATAACTTTCTCTAGAAAACTCAAAATCGATCGTTGTTTATTGAGTTAGAAACTAAACTCCAAGAACTTTCTAACAAGGTATGGATCACCCTCTAATTCATTTGGTATTAGTGTCGGTGGTCTTGGGAAGTTACCAAAAATCTATGGCTTGTCAACACTGAAACCTTCTGGGAAAATGGGTATAACTTCTTCTAGAAAACTCATAATTGCACACCGTTTATTTTGATGGAAAGTAGACTCATAGATAGTTCTATAAAGGTATAGAGTAATCTTTAATTATCTTGGGATTTATGTCAGTTGGCACACAAAGGTATCCAAAATACGAAATTAGGACAACTTTCAAACTTGACAGGTTCGAGGCCCAACTTGAGTATTCCACTTCTAACTTGGTTCAATGGATTCCTAAACCACTCTATGGTCTATTTAAACATGTGAAAAGATAATTTTAGCCTTATAGGGATAAAATAATAGTTGTTCCCTTTTTATACAAAGCGGGTCATTACAATCTCCCCATTGTCAATTCCATGGCAAAACCTAAATACACTGAATATACAATTAGTACATGGATTGCTCTAAAAACCCTAAAATACATGGAGTCAACACTGTACACAATGACACTTCTAGCTTGAAGCTTCAAGTCTTGTATTTTGAGTTATAAATCCTATAACCACAAACAAGAAATGACACATTCCCCATGCCAATTGAACTATAAAGATAATAATGTAAATAAGCAACTATAATATGTGAGCATGAGATGCAAATGATAGGCATGAATAGTGTGTGTTGTTTTAAGTAAAGGATGTTAAAGTTTTTAGGTTGTCTCCCCCTATGGGTGTGCTACCCTCTACATGTGAAAGTTCCCATTGACTTTCACAACCACCTTCACATACCACAATCCACTATGGATTTGCAACATTTCTCTCCCTTTTTGGTAAGAATGGACAAGATATAGAAAATAAAGAGCAATTCCATAGAGAACACCATAGAAGATAAGTGATAATGTAGAAATTTTCATTAGAAAAAAATATTTTAGTACAATTTCATTGTCATTTCATACATGGTGATAGGAACAACTAGGGGAACTACCTTAGTGTGTACAAAAAAAAATCCTAAGACAATATTAGAAAAACATATGCCATCATAGGCCTCTACACAAACCAAATAAAAAAATATAGGATCACAAATCACGCCTGATGCTTAGGGTCATCAACATTGTCTTCATCTTCTCCTACTTCTTTTTTCTCCACTATCTCCACTACCACTATCATAGCTACCATCCTCATTAGCATCTTCATCTTCTTCCACACCATCTAGAAGCTCCACCTCCTCATCATCTGACCTAGGAGGGTCCTCCTGAAATTGGCCAACCCCAGACATATCAAAATGCTCCTCAGACTAAGGAGCCTCATCCTTATCAAAACAGCTGACTGACTCAAGCTATAGTTGTCAGTCTGGATGATCGGCATTATGGTTTGTTGCCAGAAGCTTTTGGTTGGAAGTAAGAGTCTTCTAATTTTTTAAGACTTTGGTGATCTTACGCACGAAGGTATGAAGAAGTCCCATCATAGTGAACTTTACTATCATCGATCTCACTCTATCTAGACCAGGCTAAAGAGGGGCTACAGAGGAGGACCCACCATCCTTGGTCATTAAGCCCGTACGTTGTAGGATCCCATGTCTAATTGCTGAGATCGATCTTCCTCCCTTTGCTACCACCTTGAATGGTACTTGGGCAGCGGTCATGATGCGAGTGACCAAGGTGGGAAATGGAATGCTACCCATGGGATGCTTTGACTCATGGGCTTTGATAATCACATGGCAGATGATCGATGCAACATATATCCTCTTTGATTCAAGGATGGCATCAATGACATACGTTGTGTCATCGATGAGGTCACTCATGTGAATCATGGGAAGTAGATTGTAGGTAAAGATCTAATGTAGAAACTTCACCACTGGCCTACAATCCTTGTGTTTTAGATTCTCAACCTAATTGGCAAACTGATCGCAGAACCTTTGAAATTGCTCGACCTTCTGTAACATGGTGAGCTTGGTGATGGGAAAAGGAATGGGGGCATTAATGACTCAATGAATGCCAAGTAAGCGAGCCACACTGTTAAGGCTAACACTGATGGATATCCCATTCACTGTAGACTAGAAAAAGCACTACGAATGGTTGATGTCGAATACATTGGCATACCAAATCTACACTACTTCCTCTTGAATTGGTCTCTTAACCACGAAAATAGGGAGCCACCCCCTGTCCTCACTTTTTTCAAGTATACGGGTTATCCATAACGTTGCAGCTTTGACAAAATGCTCATTGATAATAGACCTCTTTTAGAAAATCTTCTAATAGCAGTCGAGACTCGTTGCATCACGACATGTAGAATAAGAAACACCATCCCTGTTCCTGGACCGCTTGCAGGGAGGTAATTCAACCATTGGGCACTTCTCTAGGTTGTAAGATGGCTAGGATGAATACCATGCCTGCGACTTGGAGGTTTTGGAGGTGGTCTTCTTTTGCCTTGGAGCCATTAAAGCAAATATTAATGGTTCGTGAGGTGTAGAGTGAATAATCCAAGGTTTTGGGATAAAAGGAAGACGAAACACTATTTATCGAGAGAGAAATGAACCACAAATGGCACCTAGGAAATGTTTTAAACACCATGCATTTATGTTTTCAAGAATACCCTCTTAATCGATGATGAGATTCGTGACTAGTCAGGGCGTGATCGATCACAAATCTAGTGATCGACCACGAAACCTGTGTTTGGGTTTCTTTGGTTATTTTTTGCTAGTGTGGACCACCACACATTAGCCCAATAAGTAGACCCACTTACCTAGGCTACAATTAGTCCACTATATGCTTCCAACCTTGGTTGGTTGGATTTTAAGGACATCTTGGCTAATCTTGATGGGAAAGCCCAAGAGGACTTCCTAGACTGTGTATAGGCTAATAATACTCTGAAGATACTCAAACCACTTGGAATAAAGTGTTTTGGTTAGATGTCAACGAGCTGCGAACTGATCATTGGTCTTAACATAATCTAATGACACAACATTTTCTTCCATCAATTGGCAAATGAAATGGTGTCTAACGTCTATGTGCTTTGTCTTTGAGTGCTGGGCTAAATTCTTTGAGATGTTAATCGCACTCTTATTATCAATAAATAGGCTCATGGTGCCTTGGTTCAGCTCATAGTCTTTAAGCATTTGCTTTATCTATAAGAGTTGAGTGCATCAACTACTGGTTGCAATGTATTCAACCTCGATAGTTGACTATGAGATAGAGTTTTGTTTATTTATATACCAAGAAATAATCCTAGTGTGTACATAGAAGCAACCTCCCCACTCATACCCTTGTGATCCTCGACATCGCCAACCTAATATGCATTTGAGTACCTTATTATCTCAGACATGGTGTCAAATGGGTACCATAACCCAATGTCTGTAGTCCCGTGAATGTACCGAATGATCCTCTTATCTTCCTTAAGATGTGATTTTTTTAAGGGCAGCTTGATATCTAGCACATACACTTACACTAAATGAGATATTAGGTCTGCTCATTGTCAAGTAGATCAAACTCCCAATGACACTCCAATAGTAGTGGATTCAACCTTGACTCCATCAAGGTCTTTAGTGATATTGTCTTGTGCTAATGGGGGTGTTTGCAGGTTTAGATTCTTGCAATCTAAACTTGATAATAAGGTCTTTAGCAAACTTAGTTTGGCTTAGAAAAATGCCATCATTAGTTTGCTTTATTTGAAGAACAAGGAAGAACCTTAGTTCTCCTTTCATACTCATCTCAAATTCAAATTTCAATGTTTAGACAAAACCATGAGACATCTTCTCATTGGTGGACCCAAAATTGATGTCATCTATATAGATTTACACAATGAGTATGTGATCATTTGGCTTCTTGATGGAGAGTGTTTTGTTCACATTTCCTCAATCAAAATGGTGATCAAGAAGGAATTCAGTGAGCCTCTTATACTAAGCTCATAGAGCTTGTTTGAGGCCATATAGTGCATTCTTTAGTCTATATACGTAGTTTGGTAAGTGAGGATCCATAAATCCTTCAAGTTACTCTATACGTACATCTTTTTGGAATATCCCATTTAGGAATGCACTCTTAACATCCATTTGATATAATTTGAATTTTAAATAACATGCAATGGACAAAAGAATCCTAATGGACTCCAATCTACCAACATGGGAAAATTTCTCCTCAAAGTCAATGCCCTATATTTAGGCATATCCCTTTGCTATAAGTCTAACCTTGTTTCTAGTCACTATACCATGTTCATTATGTTTATTCTTAAAGATTCATTTGGTCTCTTCATTAGGAACCAAACATCATTCATTTTGAACTAATTGAGTTTTTCTTGCATGACCATGATCCAATCTGGATTTTTTAGAGCCTCTTTAACTCTTTTAGGCTATATCTTAGATGTAAAAAAAAAGTGACTTAGGATGTTTTCTATTTATTGCATCGTCTTCACTCCAGTGTTTAGATCACTAATGATATCACCTTGAGACAATCCTTTAGTAAACCTCTTCTCCTTGGGACAATGTTGAATCTCTTAATCTGAGAACACAACAGGTATGTCTACTTGTACTTGTGTTGACTCATGATCATCTACCGCTACATTGATTGATTCTTTCATTAATAGAGTCCTTTTGTTGTAGACTCGGTAGGCTCTACTAGTGGTGGAATATTCTAGGAAAATAGTCTCATCGCATTTCTTGTCAAATTTTCCTAGGTTATCTCTATCCCTAAGGATGTAGCAAGTGCTATCAAATACCCTAAAGTATTTAACAGTTGGTTTTTCCCACTCCATAATTCATAGGTTGTTTTGTCCATTCAATGTTTACGATAGACACGGTTAGGGACATAGCATGCAGTGCTAATTTCCTCATCCAGAAACCTTTTGGCTAAATCTTTGCTTGCAAGCATAAAGGTAGCCATGTCTAGTAACGTTTTATTCTTCCTTTCAGCTACTCCATTTTGTTGAGGAGCTTTAGGGACTAAAAATTCATGTTTCACTCCCATCTCATCACACAAATCCGAGAATTTATGATTCTTGAATTCCCTTTCATGGTCTCTTCAAATGCATTTGATGGTTAACTCATTTTTAACTTAAATTATCTTGCAGATGTTTAAGAATTCATTAAAAGCCCAAGATTTCTCTCTTAGGAATGCTACCTAAGTAAATCTAGAGAGATCATCAACCACTACCATGAAATATCTCCTACCACCTAGATTCTCCGTTTTAGTAGGATTGGCCAAGTCCATGTGGAGAAGCTTTATAGGTCTAGATGTCCCTATTTGATTGGTCTTTTTGTGTGGGACTCTAGTTTGTTTTTTGATTTGACAACCATTGTACAATGGATTATCAATTTTACTTAACTTGAGAAGATCCTTGACTATTCCCTTTTTGCAAAGCCTAGCAAAGTCCCTAAAGTTGAGATGACCTAATCTTTGATGCCAAATATTGGTATCATCCTTTTAGAATATGAGAGAAGTTCCCACTTATTATGAATGAGGATTTATTATATAGCAATTGTCACTTATCCTTATTCCTTCAGCTAGGATTTTGCCTTCTTGATGGTCCTTAATTACACAGCCATCTTTGTTAAATTAGACAGCATAGCCTTTGTCACATATTTGGCTTATGCTAACCAATTTGTGCTTAAGGCCTTGCACATAAACAACTTCGGTGAGTTGTGGAATGCCAAGGACAACTACGGTTCCTACTTTAAGAATTTTAACAATGTTTCTATCACCAAATGTGACATATCCACCATAAGCTTCCTCAAGTTGGATAAATAGTTCCTTCTCGTTGGACATGTTCCTTGAGCACCCACTATCAAGATACCATCTTGATGAGTTTCTGACTCTTAATGCGGTGTGAATGACCAAGAACTTTGGTTCATCATTTCTTACCCATACTTTCTTAACCAAAGTGGGTTTAGGAGCTTGTCTTTTTGCACTTTAGTGTTGGGCCAAATCCCTCTTTCTTTGAAGGTTTCTATTTTCAAAATTTTGAAAATAGTTTATCATGTTAACGTTCTTCCCATTTTTAGTTTTTGTTGAGGATTATATTATTTGAGATTTGATGTCATTGGCACTCTTTCTACAATACACCTAATATGTCATTCTAAGCCACAATAGTAGCAATAGAATAGGGGCCTTCTAGGAGTATGAGATTGTGTTTTCTTCATTCTAGGTGGTTCATTGTAAAAGGATTGTTGGGTTCTTCTAGGTTGCATAGTTTGAATAGGTTTCTCTTTGGCTATCCTAGAAGTGGAGGCATTCCCTTGAAATCCTCTTAATATAGAAGTCTTGTTGGCATGAAACTTGTTCCATGCCTCCTTAGCATAGGAATAAGGTTGGGACTTTGGTCTACTCCCAACCACTTGGGCATAAGACCAAGATTGGGGTTGCATTGGTCTCTCCCAAACTCTACCTTGGCTCATGGGAGCTTTTTCCTTGGGTAAGGTATTTGGTATTTTATCAACCTTCTTTTACCTTTGATAAGGTTTCTGAGACTCCACATTTTCTTTCCCTTTTTGGAAGGTTGTGGAGGTGGTTAAGTCTTCTCGGTGGCTTTAACACAGGCATTTCTAGGCTTTTGTGTGGAGGAAGAGTCATTGGCTTTGGAATTGAAACCAAGATCTATCATGTCTCCATGATCCTTGAGATACCATGGTCACAGACTTTCTCTTGTCCTCCTCAAGCTCCTTGATTTATTTGAGATAATCAAGGGACTTTCTTGTGAGTCGTGTATAAGTCATGTTTAGGGCATTGTTTCTCTCATTTAAGGCCTTGACTTGGTTCTCCAACTCTTAAATGTGTGAGTCATCACTATGAGTCCTATCATTTTCTTTTCCCATGGTTTTGAGCTTCTCCTCAAGCTCAAGAACCTTATCGGACAATTTTTTGTTGTTTTTAAGAAGTCTTCTCTTCTCATTCCTTCTATTGTCTTTCTCTAAGCCTAAAAATATCTTAGCTTCACTAAGCTTCTTCTTTAGTTCTATGATCTTTAGGCTCATTTCCTCCTTTCCACATAGGAACAATAAGTTTTATTTGGAAAGTTCTTTTTTCTTTTCACTTTCTGTAGAAGACTCTTATTGTAGAGTAAAGATGGTGTCTTCTAGGGACTTTGACTTTTCAATCAATTCCATGATTTCCCTCTTGAGTTATTTGTTCTTTTTATCCAACTCAACACTTTAGACAAAGAAGTCATCAAAGGCCTTTTGTGCATCATAGGTCTCATCCTCTTCTTCATCATCTTCCTTATCCTCACTACTAGAATCACTCACATCAAGGAGTGAGCTTCTAGGGGTATTAAAAGCCATAAATGCTTTGATTTCTTATTATGGTCTTTTCTCATTACTTTGAGACTCATGTTTCAAAGCTTCAAATTCATCTTCCTAAGTTAAAGCCATAGCTTTGTCCTTTGTCTTGAATTTGTTCTTCTTATTATCGTAATCTTTGGCAATATGTCCTCTCCCTTTGCACTCATAGTAAATGGGAGGATCCTTAGAGAAGTCCT
Source organism: Platanus orientalis (assembly GCA_025762735.1). Classification (NCBI taxonomy): domain Eukaryota; kingdom Viridiplantae; phylum Streptophyta; class Magnoliopsida; order Proteales; family Platanaceae; genus Platanus; species Platanus orientalis. The sequence continues at coordinate 1,395 of JAOXJP010118851.1, read as the reverse complement.
TCTTCTTCCTATAGTTTGAAGATGACATTTTTATTTGTTTGTTCTTGGAGTAATCAGTTATATTTTTCCAAAAGAACTTCTTAGCCACTAAGGCTAAGTCATCATCCGAATCTTCTATGGATCCGGATGGTTCTTTTACCTTAAGGAAAATGCCCTTCTTCTTGATAGTGACCTTGATTGTAGCCTCAAAAGTTTGTAGAGACTCAATTAACTCTTCTAACTTGAGAGCCTTTAGATTCTTGCTTTCCTTTATTACAGTCACTTTAGATCTAAACCTCTTAGGGAGTGACCTAAGTTCTTTCTGAACAATATTTGACTCCGGAATATCTTCTCCTAGACTTCTCATGACATTCACCAAGTTTGATAGCTTGGCATTAAATTGGGAGATTTCTTCATCTTCCTCTATCCTCAAGTTGTGTGGTGTACATTTTAAGCTTGGACATCTTGATTGCACTTGTTCTCCTCATTAGTAACCGAGAAAAGTAACTATGCTTCTTTGGTGGTCTTAAGATAAACTATTCTTCTAAACTCATTGGGGACTAGACCATTAGCTATGACCTTTGGGGCTCTTAGGGCACTAAAGTTGTATCTGTGAGCTTCCGCTTCGGTCACAGTCCATTCACTTCTAGGTTTGTTTGGCATAGTATAGACATTTAATATGGTATCCCAAACCTTGTGGTCATAGGAATTTAGGAAAATCTCCATTCAAGATTTCTAATAACCATAGTCACTTCCATTACAGAATGGAGGTGTGCTAATAGACATACTACCATCCTCTCTATCCATCTAACGTTACTCTAGGAGTTTTGCTAGGATCTAACTTGGGTTGTTAAGCCCTATGTGAGTAACCTACAATTTGATACCAATTGAAAAACCTAGTAGGTTTATCCTATAGGGGTAAATAGGATTTAAAATTGTTTTACCCCTTTTTGTTAAGTGTAGGGATTGATTTTAATTCAATTTTAATCTTCTTAAAACTAATATAAGTGTGTGTGTGGTACAAAGTGTCTACTCTAGTATTTTATTAAATAGGTGATGTACAAGAGTAATAATAGGCATAAAAGTAAATAAACAATCACACAATCAATCCACAACAAGAGATTTATAGTGGTTCGACACGATGACTTACTTCCACTTTTCTAAAGCTTACCTCTAAGCTTAGGTGTATTTTATTTAGATTTCCTAATATAACCTAGGTAAAAAACATACAAAACCTACACTACTTACCCTTAGCAAGCTATTCAAAATACTTGATGTCTCCAACGAGTGTGTACTACTTCCGATGTCTCTAACGGAAGTAAAACAAGATAATAATGAATATGAATACAAATGAATGTAAAGGAAAACAAATATTACCACAAGTTGGTTGATGCTACTATTTGCATAAAGTAGGAG
>JAOXJP010118840.1:0-13909 GCA_025762735.1 Platanus orientalis | reverse complement strand
GATTTTGTGACTTGTTACAAGGCCATATATGAGTCACTATGGATGAGGAATTGTGTTTCAAGATTTCGAATTGTAAGTTCCATTTCGAAGCTACTGAAAATCCTTTGTAATAGTTATTCTAAAAAAAAAAAAAACAATAAGACTTTGAAAAGCTTAAGTATATAGACATTAAGTATCTTGTTGTCTAAGACAAAATTTGAAGAAAGTGTGTGTTGAAAATATCAGCACATATGTGATGATTGTTGATCCCTTGACCAAGGGTTTATCTCTTAAGTTGTTTAAAGAATCTATTTCTTTAATGGAGATAACAAATTTTTTTGATGTTCTTGGTTGGTAATAATGCAATGTATTTAAAGACACTTGGTTTATTCTTTTGAGATAAGTTATTGGATGATTATGTAATTCACTTGTGTACATATTTAAAATTGTAATTCCATGATCTCAGTTTTTTGTATGGTTTAAGATAATTAAGAGGACCATTTGAAAATGGACATGAATGATCACATATGCATATCATTTTTATGAAAACATATGAAGGTCTACGTTATTAAAGATATTGGTATTTGTAATTATAGATTGGTCATACATTGCAGAATAATGCATAGATTGTTATGGTTCTATATCGATATATTTAATGAACCAGATCTTATTGAGGTGTGCTCAAAATCCTGTAGTTGATATATATATATTTATTTATTTGTTTAAAAAAATTTGAGTTGGTCACTCACCAAAATGTTTTATATTTGTTTTTAAAAATAATACTATTAATCTATGTAGCCCAAGTGGGAGAATGTAAGATTTTTAATTTCATAATATGGGCTAACATAGATCAAAACCTTGGATTTAGTATGAGCGGACCAGATATGCCTATTAATGTTGTGATCATATGGTATATATAGGGTTATGGTACACCTTGTAGCACTATATCAGTATTTATATGTTTTGATGAGTTTAAAAGACCGAAGTGTTTTGTAAGCACCGTTTCTTTAAAGAACGTGTCTTTTTGTAAACGGCACATCTTCTCTTTTTCTCCAACAATTGCATCTCTTCAAGACGAAGAAATGTGTAGGAGAAAGAATGAGTGTGATAGGCGATCCTTCCAACTCTATTTAAAGAGGTCTTGGTCCATACTCTCACTACATTGATTGCAACACGTTATCCTATCATTGGGTTACAGAAGAATAATAAGAGAAAATAGAAGACAAAGATAATCACAAAGCTTTCAAAGATCCAAGAATGATAGGTATGCTCTATTTTAGTTTTTCATGTATTTTCTATTTTGAAAAGCATGATTGTGTTGTTTTAGACATGTAAATGTCTTACAAAACTGACCATCCAATATACGACCTGTATCTGTAGTAGGAACATCACATTCAAATTCCGGTTATTCAAAGCCTTATAACTCGATCAGCATCATCAAAACCCCTTCCTCCTTCATGGCATCAATTGCTAAATCCTCCAAAGAAGAAGAAGAATTCTTCTCCCTCGTCATAATCTCTCTCATCACCTTTTCTTTCAGCTTCATCAAATTAGATTCATAAGCTTGAAGCTTTTCTATATCATTACAACTAAGCAAATGATCAGCATGGATTCCCATCAATGACTATTCATACCATGGGTTCACACCTGGAATGGAGGTAGAGATCCAAGATTGCTTTAAATTTTGAAGGAATAGAGAAAATGAAGGATTTGCCGGCTACAGAAAATACCAGAACTGCAATTGTTCACCTGACAAGATAAATTGCTCCTTGGCCTCCTTTTTTAAAAAAAGGCCATTTTTGCACTTCATAAAGTAAATATGCCTGTTTTTCTTATCTTCAATTTCCGTAATAGAAGGAAGAAAGCAATAGAAGAAACTAAAATGGTAAGAAAAAATGTTGAGAAAAGAAGAGAAGATAAAAGAGAGAAATTTTAATGGTATTAATAGCAGGAAGGAAGGGGGCGTTGCTTCTTTTTGTCTTATTCAAGTTGCAGCATTTGTCAGGCATAGGAAGAAGCAACAGTCAGAACAATATGTTCCTCCTGGTCCTCATACACAAAAGGTGAGGTGTCTAGGACGCTAGGAGCCATCAGATGGAATAAAGGGATGAACTAATGGCACCCCTAAACCACTCACCACACCCCTTTTTTCCTTTTTTACCCCTCCCAAAATTCCCCTCCTCCCTCTCTCCCCACCCCTGCATCTCCCTCTCTCTCCCTAACGTATCTCTCTCTCTGATAGTTTTCTCTCCCTCTCTCTGGGGTCTCTCTCTCTCTCTCTCTCTCTCTCTCCTCTGCCTTCCTCTCTTCTCCCTTCCTCTTCCTCTCTTTCCTTCTTCCTCTCTCTCTCTCTCTCTCTCTCTCTCTCTCTCTCCTTCTTCTTCCCCTATTTTTTTTCTGAGCTTTCGGAGGTGCAGGTCCACGCAGGGCCCCCCTGCATAGACGTGAAGGTCTAAACAAGAGGGTACTTGCATTGACGTGCAATCCCGAATGGCTCTAAACGCCTAGAAAAAAAACGGGAAGAAGAAAGAGAGAGAGAGAGAGGAAGAGGAGAGATGGAGAGAGAGGAAAAGGAAGAGATAATGGGAGGGAGGGAGGGAGGGAGAGGAGAGAGAGAGGAAGGGAGAGGAGAGAGAGGAAGGGAGAGAAAACGCTAGAGAGAGAGGGAGAGAGGGAGAGGAGGTGTGGGAGAGAGAGGGAGAGGGAGGTGCTGGAGAGATAGGGAGGGGGTGGGTTACCGCCAACGCCGGAGAGGAGAGAGAGGGAGATGAAAGGGTGGAGAGAGAGTGGGGAGGGGTATTTTGGGGAGAGATGGAGGAGGGGTATTTTGGGGAGGGGGTAAGAAAGGAAAAAAAAGGGGGGGTGGTGAGTGGTTTTATGGGTGCCATTTTTTTCTCTGCTCGTCGTTTCACACCTATGCATTGCCATTACTCCTACCTGAATGATTGTCTATGTTGACACAAACCTCTAAAGGCATGCCATTGATTGACATATGATGATTTTTGAATTTGATGTCATTTTTTGACTACCTACTCTTTCAGCTAAATACTTTTCAGGACGTTTTTACCCCTCAAAACAACACATATCAGTTTATAATTCATTATATACATTACAAAGGCATTTTCATCACATAACATTTTCTTCCAACAATGAAACCTTCGATTTCCTCTGAAGTGGATCCTCTCTTTCTCAAAACAGATACATCCACTGGCTACAAATTTATATGACTGCTTGTGTGCGACCTAGGCCAATATGGCATCAGGGGGTGGATACATCTACATCGAAAAAGTGATTTACGTATTTTGGGGATGTTTTTCACTTTTCGGTGTTGATGTACCGGCTCCTTATGCAATACCTAATCCTTCAGTGCTGATGTGCCCACTTCCCCCTCCATGATTTTATGTGGATAATCGTAGTCTATAAAAATAATATAAGTTGTATATGTAAAAATATTTTTTAAAATATGGAAATTGAATATTTCAATGAGAGGGACCTAATTAACATCTCCCACTTCCCTAATTTGGAGGAGAATGTGGGAGTGGGTTAGGGTTGTTGCATTCCCCCTCTCAATATTTTAGGATTGCTGCACAACCTTCTTTCCCCCTTATAAATATGCCTTAAAAAGATAGAAAGAGGTGATTTTTGAGAATTGTGATTTTGGTGGTTGCATTACAGTGTTTTTTTGTGTTGATGTTGTGTGTATTATAAAGAAAACATCGTGATTTTCGTCTTGTTAATCTTTCTCTTCTCTCCTCTATTTGTGTATTAGGTTTTGAACTAGGCTTTCTTCATTGAGAAGAGAAAAGCCATGAGTTTTTGAAACCAAAGTTTTTTTTGGACCGTACTCTCTATTGAGGGAGATCACTTGATTCAGCTGAGTAACATCATCTTGAGAATTGGTATTTTCCTTGAGAGAAATCACCTTGAGCTCTTGAATGATCTATATTTGTGAAAATCATTTTACAGGGCCGTTATGCTACCAGATTTTGTATAAAATTAATCTTTGAGACTTTTGGGCTTCAAGAACAACAACAAGGTGTCATTCGTCTATGCAGAAGAGTGCAAATCCGTATAGAGATAAGAGTTCTACCTGAACTAGATTGTATCCCGGAGTTAGTTTGGTTGTTATCCCTGATACATTACTAGGAAGCCTCAAATATTTTCAAGAAACGTAATAACAACACCTTTTATGCTCAGATGAATTGGTTAACTTAACTTTAAATTGAAGAAGTTAATAAAAACCATTAAGTCACAACTTGTAGATTGAACCACATCTAAAATCGTGTGTTGTGACTAATTGACGCATCATGACTAAACTGGTGACCTGTGACTGAGCGTGTGTGTCGCAACTAACTGAAGTGCCATGACTGACAACATCATCCACGACTGAGTTGTTGTTGACAACTAAACTGTGGTTCGCATCTAATCCTCATTCTTGACCAACTTGGAAAAATAATTTTTGATTATTTAATCATTGTTGAGTTTCCTACCACCATGAAATTAATAGTAAGCTCCATTTTGAACATTATCTCTCTTTTATGAGAAGGTGTTGTCGGGTGTACAAATTATTCTTATAACCTTGAAGAAAATCTCAATTCTTTGAGGATAACGTTGGACTAATTGAAGAATTGTTGGGATGATGTAATGAGAAGAGCAAGGTGAATGACACGTACTAATCAAGTGCATGGATAGTTGCAGAGGGCAGAAACCACAGAAAGTGAGGTGTGGATGAAATTTTAAAGGAAGGTACAAGAAAAATTAAAAGGAGATTTTTATCCAACTACTGTCCAAGGAACTGTTTGGAAACTCACAAACTTGGCAAAAGAGTGGTTAAAAAGCTACTAGTTGTGAAAGATTTAAAGGGAAAGGGAAATTCCAATATCGTGGCCAAGAACTTGCTTCCAGCCTCTGTGGAGACACCACCTCGCAATGCAACCATGGGCTTGGACTTGATTTTCGAAAAGACTTAGAGATTGTTGGGGGAAGATCAAGTGGGAATTATATGATTGTTTGGAATGGGAGATGTTGGTAAGACCACCCTGATGAAGAAAATCAACAATGAGTTCCTCAAAGGAACTCGTGAATTTGATGTGGTCATTTGGGTAGTGGTGTCCAAACCATTAAATGTGCCAAGGGTTCAGAAAGCAATAACGGATATGTTGGGGTGGTCATGGGTGGATACTAGAACACAGAGAATATGAAAAATACATCTTCAAAGCCATGGAGAGGAAGAAATGTGTCGTTGCTTGATGATATATGGGAGCAAGTGGATTTAGAAATTGTTGGAATTCCCATCCCTGATACTCAAAACAAGTCGAAGGCAGTATTCATGACATGCATCCAAGGCTGTTTGTGGATACATGGAAGCTTAAAAGAAGATTAAAGTAGAATGTTTAAATTGGAAAGTGGGTCCATTTGGCTTGATCCGAATAGCCTAAAATTGTGGCTCAACTTGATAATAGTGTATATTGCTTCTAATTCATTTTGAATTTCAAATTTAAATTACATTTGAATCGGAATTTGAAAATGCAAACACCAAAATATGCTTATAATTTTGACCCTTAAATTGTCACGACTTAAACCCAGGTCTGGTTCATGACCTGAATTCGGATCTTAACAACAAATCTTTCTTTTCACATTTTGCCTTTAGCCCTTTTTAAATACTAATACGTTGCGGAATAAATAGCATTACAATCACTCAAGAACAACAAATTTTAAAACTTAAAAATTTCTAAGATATCCAAAAAATCTTATTCATTTCCATAAGTATCCAATATAATCAACTCCAATTTAACATTTCATACATTTTCATAAATCCCAAAATTTAACATAAAACAAAACAACTAAGTCCATCAAAAGTTTAATCTCAATCAATAGAAATATAACTTTAACTACGATGATATCATCGTTTTGGATCGCACATCAACCTCCAAAGCTAGACTCTTTCACTAGTCTTTAAATCTGAAAAAATGGTGTCAACTGGGTGAGCCTGATGGGCTCGTAAATAATCATATAAAATATAGAAGGAAGGGGATAGGTTGAGCATGAGTATTTGAGATAAAAAAAGAATAGCATATAACTTGTCCATGTAATGTCAAAACAAAACTCAACTCATAGATATTGCATATATAAGATCTTCATAAACATAATAAGACATATACATGGTTTTAAAATCAAAACAAAGCATCTATGAATCGAAGTTCAAATCAAAGCATATACGGTTAAATCTGATCAAAACCGATGTTCATAAGACAAAAAACATATCACACTTATTATAAATCCCGATGAGTGGGGCATTGTAGATCACACCATTTATAAGGCCAGGTGAGTAGGCATACAGATTACACCATTTATAAGGTCTGGTGAGTAGGCATCTGATTGCACCATTTATAAGGCCCAATGAGTAGGCACACAAATCACACTATTTTATAAGGCCTAGTGAGTAAACATACAAATTACACTATTTATAAGGCCCAATAAGTAGGGCATCTGATCACACCATTTATTAGGCTCGGTGAATAGGCACATAGATTACACCATTTATAAGCTCGATGAGTAGATACCTAATTACACAATTTATAAGGCCTGGTGAGTGTGCACACAAATCACATTTTTATTAAGGCCCAGTGAGTAGGCACATAGATAACATTCAAACAAAGCATATATGGTTTTTAAAATAAAATGGAGCATATGCGATTCATGAGGTTACTTAAACACATAGGTACAATACTTCAAGTCTTCATAACACATGCTAGTCGATGTCAAACATACCACATATCAAGATGCATAAGATACAAGATGCTTCACCCATTTTTAAGGCACAAAAGGAACCAAGGGTTAACAAATGCTTATCTCTACAAAAGCAAGTAATGAAACATTGTATAATGAAGGAAATGCTTCATAAATCTAATGTGAACATCTCCACAATCATTTTGCAAATCTTTTAAGAGTGTGAGTCTTTAAATCTATCAAAACATATGGGGGTTTGGTGAAAACTAAGGGAAATCAAGGGCAACATGGTTAGAAATATGTATAACTTTAAATCCATGAGAATAGAACTTAAACATAATAGGATCTAACTATTTGATAGATCAAAATTTGGAATATTTAAAATCCATGGAACCTACACCATGAAACTTGAAATCATAATCTTACAATTCATTTATTCCAAGATCCTAAGAAAGAAAACATAAAATCATTTATACATTTCATGGATAGATAAGGATTTATAAGATTTCAGCTGGAAAATTATATACATGTGGAGTAAAACCATTTTCTTATCTTAATCCTTGAAATCCATAGAACTTAAAACTATTAAACTTCAAAACAAATATTTAGGGGACATAAATTTAAGATCTTAATGGAGAAAACATGGGTATGAGAGTGGATTGTATCCGCTCCTCCAATCATCTGCTCCTCTTTGCACCCTGTCAGGGGGAGGGCACATCAGCACCGACAAGTGATTTTCACTTCAGGGGGGGGTTTCATTTATTGGTGCTGATGTGCTCCTGACCGTCTTTCAAAGAAATGAATTTCGCACCTTATACCAAACTTTTCTATAACTATGAGCTAAAGCATCACCGTCCCATGTTGATTAACAAATAAAATCTAATTTCAGCTCCTAACCATAAGTCAGTAATAACCTCTCTCTCTCTCTCACTTCGTCTACAACATTTGTTTTAACCGGGTAAAAAATAATTTTAACGAGCGTTGAGATGACATTTCACACGTCTAAAGCATTTGCCTCTGTCTTGTAAAATAATTGTAGTTAAAAATAAATAAATAATTGTAATCGTCCCATCTTTTTCTTTGTGAAAGTTCCCATTTCACACGTCAGATGTCTCTCATACTGAATTTTGAATCGTACCAAGTGGTAAAGGATCTACACCCAAATTATTTTGTTTCTGTGTCCCTGATCGTGTGAATTTTTTTTTTTTTGAATTTAATACCTTTTTTTAGGAACTACTTTCTCATTTGAACACTTTATCTACAGCATCCTTTTAATTGGGAACCTAATTTTTTCATTTGAAAACCATTTTTAAGGTTTTAATTTTTTTGGGTAAAAATTATGGTTTTAACCCTAAATATCCCATCCTTTGTATAAGAAGACACGGAGGGACAGACAAATTGGATGTAAGAGAAATTGCCTATCTCTCTCTAGCTCACTTTATAACTTTGTCTAAAAGCATTTGCCTTTGCCGTGTGAAATAATTTAAATGAAAATTTTGATGACTTTGGTGTCCCCCCATAATGACTAAAGCATTTGCACTAAAAATTAGGTGAGAACTAATCTTGTGAGAAAACTGTGAAAACGGTATCATGCTACGGACACATCAGCGCTTAAAAGTGATAAGTGCCTCTCCCAAGAAGTGCAAATCACTTTTCGGTACTGATGCGTCAGCCCCTCTGCTGCAATTTTCACAGTTCTTGCATTTGGGTTGCTTTTCTCTTGTAAAATAATTGTAATCGTCCCTTGTCATTGCAAACGTCAGATGTCTTTGGAGACTTTAATGTCTAAATTATAGCTGCCATTTCTGTCGTTTGTGAGATGATGCGCCTGTCAATGGGCCCGAGTTATCCTATCAAAGGAAAGTGAAACAACCTTTACTTTCCCTGGTGGGAATTGGTAGGACAACTTTAAAAGTGCCTAAAGTAAAAATGACATTATGACTGACACATCAGTGCAAAAAAAGTGCTATATACTTTTGGGAGATGTTTTCTACTTTTTGGTACTGATGGGTCGGCCCTGGTGTCATTCTTCCTATAGACACTCTCTAAGTTGTCCTACCAAATTCGGAGCGCTATTTTCCTAGCAACAACAGCTCACCTTCCATTCACTCTCTCTCATCTAATGTTGGGACATTTCTTTTCTACTTTTTCTTTGCTCAGCATCAATGCTGCCCATTTTCATTGGTTTTGTCGTCTGAATTATTGTCTTGGTCCATCCCATTTATCTCCACGGTCGTCGTTTCACACGCCAACCATTGCCTTTCCTCCACTTACGGTATTGAGACTAAACATTAAACCAGAGTGGATCCATTCTCTTTCTCTCTAAAAACAGATAGCCACTGGCTACCTTCTCCTCCCTAGTTTTCTGATCCACCACCTTCGCCTCCTTGATTTTCTGTGTGCAATCGTAGTCTTCTAAAAATAATGGAAGTTGTAAGCTCCATCTTGAACATTATTTCTCTTTTATGGGAAGGTGCTGCCGGGTGTACAAATTATTCGTACAACCTTGAAGAAAATCTCAATTCTTTGAGGATTGCGTTGGGCGAATTGAAGGATCTTCGGGACGATGTACTGAGAAGAGTCGAATCCGACGAGGCAAGGCGAATGGCGCGTACTAATCAAGTTCGTGGATGGCTGGAGAGGGTAGAAGCCACAGAGACTGAGGTGGATGAAATTTTAAATGAAGGTACTATACTAATTCAGAGGAGATGTTTATCCGGCTGCTGTCCAAAAAATTGTTTGGCAACTCACAAACTTGGCAAAAGGGTGGTTAAAAAGCTACCAATTGTAGAAGGTTTAAAGAGAAAGGGAGATTTCAACATCGTGGCTGAGAGCTTGCCTCCAGCCTCCGTGGAGGCACTACCTCAAAACGCAACCACGGGCTTGGACTTGATTTTTGAAAAGACTTGGAAGTTGCTGGAAGAAGATCAAGTGGGAATTATAGGATTGTTTGGAATGGGGGGTGTTGGTAAGACCAGCCTGATGAAGAAAATCAACAACGAGTTTCTCAGAGGAACACATGCATTTGATGTTGTCATTTGGGTGGTGGTGTCCAAACCATTAAATGTGCCAAGGGTTCAAAAAGCAATAATGGATAGGTTGAGGTTGCCATGGGTGGATACCAGAACACAAGAAGAACAAGCAAAATACATTTTCGAAGCCTTGGTGAGGAAGATATATGTGTTGTTGCTTGATGATATATGGGAACGGGTGGATTTAGAAATTGTCGGAATTCCCATCCCTAATACTCAAAACAAGTCGAAGGTAGTATTCACGACACGATCCAAGGCCGTCTGTGGATACATGGAAGCTCAGAAGAAGATTAAAGTAGAATGCTTAAATTGGGATGAAGCATGGAGTCTATTTCAAAACAAGGTAGGAGAGGAAGCCCTCAATTCTCATCCAGAAATACCTAGATTAGCTCAAGACGTCGCCAAAGAGTGTGGTGGGTTACCGCTTGCACTCGTCACAATCGGCCGAGCCATGGCTAGTAAGACAACTCCGCATGAGTGGAGCCACGCAATAACGGTATTGAAGAAATCTACGTCAGAGTTTTCAGGTATGGGAGATGAGGTATTTCCTATTTTGAAGTTTAGCTATGACAGCCTACCTAATGATACAATTAGGTCATGTTTCTTATATTGTTCCCTATATCCAGAAGATTCTTCAATTAATAAACAAGAACTTATAAATCAGTGGATTGGGGAGGGATTTATCGATGGATTCAATGACATAGATGAAGCTATTAACCGGGGACATGATATCATTGGAAGCCTAAAGGTTTCATGCTTGTTGGAGAGTTGTGATGATCATGAAGAATATCTTGTGAAGATGCACGATGTTATACGTGATTTGGCAATATGGATAGCTTCTGAATATGGTAAGGAGAAAGAGAAGCATGTGGTGAGAGCAGGTCTTGGATTGCGTGGAGTACCAGAGGTTGAGAACTGGTCTAACACGGAGAGGTTATCACTGATCCGCAATGAATTTAATGAACTTACGGGAGCACCTAGTTGCCCTAAACTCTTAACCTTGCTACTCCACCAAAATCATCAACTAGAGAAAGTCTCTGATGGTTTTTTCCAGTTTATCCCCGCTCTTAGAGTTCTAGATCTATCAAATACCAAAATAAGAGAACTTCCGACAGAGATTACAACATTGGTTGAGTTGCGATTTCTAGATCTGTCATTTACTAAAATAGAACAACTTCCCTTTGGTTTGAAAAATTGGAGAAAATTGAAGTGCTTATATTTGCGTTTTACAGTTTCTCTTCGCACAATTCCTCATGGGGAGATATCAATGCTTTCGAGCTTGCAAGTGTTTGATTTATTTGATAGTAATTTTGCTGATTGGGAATTAGAGCATTCTGATGTTGATCGGTCTACGCCAAGTCTGGGCGAATTGGAAAGCTTGAAACAATTGAAATCCCTTGGAATTACAATAAAAACAATTCCTGTTCTCCAAAGGTTACTCAGCCAAAACAAGCTGCGAACATGCACGAGGTCTTTAAATATCAGGGATTGCCAAGGTTTGACCTCAATCAAACTGTCATCTTCATCAACACCGACATCAATCTTATCATCATTGGAAACGGAAACAACAGGTCTTGGGAACATGACCAATCTACGACACCTTAGGTGTTCAGGTTGTGTACAGTTGGAAGAATTGACCATTAGTTGGGTAGCAGGGGAAGAACAGAGTTGTTCATTGTCCCACCTGCGTTCTTTTTCACTCGAAAATCTCCCGAAATTAAAGATCACATGGGAGAGATCGCAAACTCTTCTATGCTTTGAAAATCTTAGCAACATATATATTTCTAATTGTGATGCATTGAAGGACCTTACATGGCTTCTTCATGTCCAGAGCCTCAAACTATTTCTATTACAAAATTGCAAGGGAATAGAAGAAGTTATACATGGTGAGGTTACAACGGTTAAGGAAGAATTGAACGCATTCTCAAGACTCGAAATTATAAATTTCAGGGGGCTACCAAACTTGAAGAGCTTATGTAGATATGCCTTGCCTTTTCCTTCCTTGAACGAGATCTTTGTAAACGACTGTCCAAAACTAAATAAGCTACCACTCGACTCCAATAGTGCCCAAAACACTTTGCTAAGGATCATAGGAGAGCAGCAATGGTGGGATAGGTTAGAATGGGAAGATGAAACCATCGAGTCTATTTTCCAACACAAATTTCAAGCATATGGTGAAAGACCTGAAAGCTAAGATACAAGAAGATGGTGAAGCAAGGAATGTAAAAGAAAGTTCAATGGTACCGTGTTTACATTTTACCAACCCTTCCTCTTTTACTGCAGTGAGGTCTCTCAAGACAATGGGGGCGATTCAATGTTGTATTTCTTTCTTACGCGCAACAGGTACACTTTATCCCTACTTTCACATTTTATGTTTCTTTATTAACATCCATTGTCATGTATCTGTTCATTAGTGGATTAAATTTGATATTGTCATCCTTCTCCAAGACTAAAGAATTTCTTTCAACCAATTATTTTAATGCAATATATTATCTTAAGGAAGGGAGAAAAAAAGTAGAAAATAATAAAAATAATAATTAATTAATAGAATAATAATTTTTTTGGGGGTAAAATAATAGTTTTCTTTTGCAGTGCCTAGAAGTTTAAATCAGTTTAAAGAATATGCAAATGTCAGAAATTACGGTCCTACCAGAGGAATTCATCACCACATGAAAGCAGAGGAAAAAGTTGAGACATTTAGAAAAAGTGAAATGGAAACCTTTTCTTTCTTTATATCATATTCCGGCTCAGAATTTCTCTTTAATCTACTTTATTATGGTGAAAGCAAGGGAAAACATATAAAATAGTTAGAAAAAGTGAAATGGAAACCTGTCTTGCTTTAAATCGTATTACGACTCAAATTTTTTTTTTTTAAATCTACTTAATTTTTTGGATTAAATTCGTTCTACACTATCTTTTGTAAAAATAAAAAAAAAACTAATTTGTAAAAAACATAAATAATTTAAGAATAAATTATTTTGGCAGACTAATTTTCTTTTTGTAGAGATAAAATGATCAAAAGCAAAATACACAATAAAAATCTGAATTTGTTGAATCAATAAACAACAAGTGTAATCATGCTATCTATAAACAATAAATAATCAAATTCCAAGCCTTTGCGGTATCTTTATTTCGAATGTAAATTAGAGTCCATTTTTGCACAAGCTCGCCAAGTGAAGACTTTTATAAGACTTGATTCCTATGAAATTAAACTTTCTCTCATGTTGAAAATTTATCTTCCCAAGCTTCATAAAAGGACATGGCCCTATGAGTTAATTTAATTTCATGAAGTTGTATTGGTTCTTAGTGTTAGTTCTAATAAGTTGGCTTTTAATATCATTCACATAAGTTAGCAAGAGGATGCTTATAAATACAAAGTTGACTCATTAGATCATTTATGAAAACACAAAACCTAAAAACAACAACTTAAAATTAAGTTCATGATCCTCGTAATTAGTTCTTTTTTTTGGTAAGGCCACTTGGGCCTACTGATGTAGGGAGAACCTGCATTACCACTAGTAGGGGAGGGGTAAGCATCAACCCAAACCAGTGGGAAATGCCGCTTAGGGAGTCGACTTAAACCACCAACCTTTCCCTTGGAGTGACATACCACAACCTGGAGATGACAGTTTGGTATCGTAATAAATTCTTTACTTCCATAGAAATAAGCATTTAAGCTAGGTTCTCTACACGTAGTGTGTGTTGACTTTCTTGATTTTTTTCATCTATGTTTGATATTCTGGTTGTTGACTTATGATTTCTTAATGTGGTTATAAGTTATAACAATGATGTTTGTCAATCAAATATACAATTGAGGGGCTTGGATTACATATGAATGAAGTTTGTACTGATGCATTCGAACAACACCAAGGGGTTGATGCATCGGTTCCGAAAAGTGACTTACACGTTTTGGGGTGAGTTTATCACTTTTCAGTGCTGATGAGTCCACCCCTTGGCACCATTTTGATGCATTAGTACGAATTTCATTTGTACCTAGATCTTTTTCGACAATTGAGATATTCATAATAAAATATTTAAAAACAAGATGAAGGTTGAACAAAAACTACCATCATAAGCCATTACACAAAGTGGATTATATCTGCTCCTCTTATCTAATGCTCGTCTCTACCCCATGTCAGGGGGCGGGCACATCAGCGCCAACAAGTGGA
>JAOXJP010118829.1:0-13909 GCA_025762735.1 Platanus orientalis | reverse complement strand
CAGGAGGGGGAATCAAAAACCTCCAAAAAGTGAATTGATTCCGCCCCCCGAGTGTCCCATCAGGGGGCGTGGCGCATCGATTTCATCCCCACACAAGGGGGATCAACTCAGTTTTTGAGATGTCACATCACTCTACTCACAGCAACCATCTTTTCTACTTGTGCCAATAGTTTTGCCTCGTGTCATTCAAGGCTTGTATTTTCATCATGACCTTCAGCATGTGTATTATATGCCCATTGAATCACCATTTCATTATTTACTAAAAAAAAATATTCACTATTTCATTATTGAGATAGTGATTCAATGCTTCGTCCAAATTAAAGCCGAGGCTCGACTTAACCCGAAATTTGGCCCAAAAGGCCTGGCCCAAGCTAGGCCCAATAAGGGCCCGGGTTCAAGTTGAAGGCCCGGAATTTATTAGGACCGGGCTCGGGCTTACTTCGGCCTAGCCCGAGGCTAGATCCAAAAAAACGTCCACAAAAGAGTTGAGATGAAAAAATAGGTGTAGAAAAAGAGACACCAAAGATTGTGTGTTTTTTTTTTTTTTAAATTAATAGGTTGTGGGCTGGCCTGAACTCGGCCTGAAACCCGATAAAATAACTAGGGTTAGGCTTGGACCTAAAGTTTCTAAACAAATTTGGGCCCGAGCCCGAAATTACTACAGTGGGCTGAGCCCTAAGTTTACTTTGGCCCGGTCCAAGCCCGGCCCATGCACACCCCTAGTCCAAATACTTATATTCCAAAGGTAGAGAATCTGTGCCAATGAGGAGTCACATACGTTGTTGGCTTGGTGAGCAACCAATTGGACATTTTATAGGGTGGGATGCTCAGTAATTTTGGCCATTATCTAAAAAAAAATTCATGCTAGTTTTTGTGAAGCACATAATATTCATTGATGTATTGGAAAATCATAAATTTATGAGGATAATCTATTGAATAAAATAAACATTATATGAAAATTTTCATTTACAATGTTGAGTGTTTTCACATTAAATAAAAAATTCTATCAATTCTAATATAACTTTTTAATTATTAAAGGATTCAAGCTCCTTTCTCCATCCTTATTTATTAAATAACTTTATGAAAATTTATTTCATTATTTGTAGTGAAAATGTTGTAATAATACACAAAGCTGCCATGTTGTTGATGTGGGCAAGTTTATTGGACATTTGGCTAATCCAAAGCCCTTGATAAGAATTTACCGCCCAAAAAAAAAAAAGGCTTCTATAAGTTTTTTTTTTTGTTTGTTGGGTTAAATAAGATGTGCACAATTATATAAAGGGAAATGACCGGCTACACCCAATTTGTCTGTTCCCCATGTCTTTACAAACACAAGGTGAGGTGTATTGGGTTAAAACTGTAAAAACAGGTTTCAAATAAAAAATATGTACCAATAAAATAGGGTTTATAGGGTTAAAACCATTAAAAAGTGTTCAAATGAATATTTTCTCCCTACTTAGAAAGAGGCATGAAATTAAAAAATATCACGTGTCAGCCTGTGGTGTGGTGACATGTGGGGACAAACAAATTTAGGCGTAACATATCCTTTCCCATATATTAAAACTGATCCAGCTTCTGTGCACACAAATTCATGTGCAATTTATACACACAAACTAAGGGGCGGACACATCAGCACCGAAAAGTGATATACACTCCCCAAAAAGTGTAAATCACTTTTCGGCACTGATACATTCACTTTGCACATGGTTTTTGTGTGCACAAAAATCAGGCTTGAGATCCTGTAATCTGCAGTGAGGCTTTTCTACACACGGCATATACAAACGCCAAGGTCAATGGGGGGCCACATCAGCATCAGAAGTGTTTTACACACTTCTCCAAAAAGTGAAAATCACTTTCGGCACTGAAATCACTTTCGGAGCTGATCCTTTCACCTGCTTGACCATCAGCGGACGTGGCGCAGATTAGGGGTCAGCGTATAAAATCCTCACCATGTAATTTGCCAATTCCTTAGGATGCGAATGCGAACAACCTTGGCTTTGACATCTCGGCATCCGTAACTTTTTATAAGTAGACAAGTTATTGAACTCAAACCAGACATTGACTTGGTGAGAATCTGATGGTTTAGTGGTCAAACTATAAGGTCAATTAAACATATTTTAAAAAATAAAAATATTAATAGCCTATTTGGCATCTACTTGTAATGTAATCATTTCATTTGAGTTTCTCAAGCCTTTGTTGCCATAAGGTGATGGATCTTAATGAACTCATTCAAATTTTTACTGATTTGCTAACTTCAATTAGAAATGAATTTATCATAGGTTTTTCTATAAATTGAAATGACTTGTGTTATGAAGCACAAACCATTTCTAATGTCAACGAGTTCATTACAAAGTACAAACCATCCAGTGTGACTAAGTACAAACCATCCAGTGTGACTACAAAAGCCTTGGGAAACTAGCTGCCAAACATAGTCTAAATAAATAAGAAAATAAGTTGAAAATTCATATACCACTTTTTTTATCATATATTTAAAAAAATAATGCAAATAAACAAAAAAGGCATATATAAATATACATGAAAAAAAAAAAAAAAATGAAGGTTTTGCTCAAATTCTTACTTTTTTAATAGAATCAAAAGTAAAAGTCTAACCGGACGGGTTGGATGGTTTGACAAAAAAATCCACCAAGCTTAAAACATCTAATTAACGAGAGTTTCTAATCACACCCCTAAAATTTCTTTTTATACTCTCAATCTTTTCACTTTTTTTTCTTCACACCCTTCTTTACCTAAAACACCCTCCATTCTCTTTTTCGCAACTCTCTCTTTCTCTCAGCCTCTCTCTTTTGTTTTTCATTTTGTTTTTGTTTGGGAATGACCTATTCAGCTCTATAGGATGAACAAAGGCTTTTTATACACTCTAATTGGTCTAAACAAAGGCTTTCAATTCAAACCAACAGAGCTGAGCAAGGAGCCTTTGTTTGGACCTTGCATGGCCAAACACCCTATTCGGACCTATAGATCTGAACAAGGTGTTCAAAAAAACCAAAAAGAAAAAAAAACATTGAAAAAGGAAGGAGGAGGAGGGGGCCGTCATTGTTGCTGGAGTTGGGTGGTTCTTGTTCATTCTAATGGTGGGAGAGAGAGAGGGGTGGGTGTAGAGAGAATGGTAAAAAGGGTAATTTCAAACATGGGTATTTGTTGGTATTTTGAAAAATTTTAAAATAGGGGGTGAGAAGAAAATTTGAGGGTGTTATTAACAATTCGAATTCAGCAGATAAGGCTTTAGACAGAGCGAAATGGCGTAACAGGATTCATGTAGCCGACCCCAAATAGTTGGATAAGGCTGTTTGTTGTTGTTGTTGTTGTATTAACAATTCGAATTGGTTGAAAAGCCGGTTCACTGGGTTATCGGTCCGACCGCCCGGTCCTAGTTTAATAACTATAATTTCCGTGTCGAACCCTACTTGCATTTCCCCTTCTAGGGTTTTCGTTTTTGTTTGGTTGCTTCTCTCTCTTTTTCCTCTCGGCTCGTCTCCCTCGTTTGCCGCCTTCTCTTTCCATCCTGGTCTGTGTAATCTGCTGCGTCAATGGCTGTTGTAGCGCAAGAGGTCAAGCTTTTCAATCGCTGGTCCTTTGAAGAAGTTAATGTGAGTTTCAAGCTTTTCTCACAGTCCGTGGACCCTATTATTCTGAATCCCCTGTTGGATTTGAAATCCAGAAACAAAGTCTATGTTAGGTTGTCTAAAGAGTGATGCAATATTCATTTGTTCTTAATGCAACTGCTCTGCAAATTTTGTTCTATAATTTACGATTTTGGTGATTATTTGGTCTTTTTCTTTTCTTGGCGTTTCTCTGTTGTTATGTAGTAATTATTTTGTTTATACCTATATTGGAATGGATTAAATGAGCGGCCGTTTTGTGCTTGATTGTGGTATTTGGGTCGCACTGGTTTTCTCTCCCTGTTTTTTATTTTTATTTTCTCCAGAGAGTTTGTTAGTCTTGATGGCGATAGTTTGATTTATTTGGTCAATGAGTATTAGTAATTCTGGTTATGGTGTTTTTGTAACTACTTGAAGGGTGTCAATTAGGAAGAGGAACAAGAAAAGTATAGGAAAAGGAAATTAAACCATGAAGTTCCGGTTGTTTGCATTTCGGTGAGTGTTGGAAGTAAACTGATGGAGACATTTGATGCAGCCGTTAATGGTCCACGTTCTTCTAAGGTGTGTCGGCAGCAGTGAGCCAGCGAACCAAAAGAAAACCAATTACGTGGGCAGGGATGGTTGTTGATTTTTTTTTTTTTTTGGTGGTAAAAACCTAGTTTTTCGTTCACTACTCCCGTTATCCCCCCTCCCCGCTCCTCCCCAATCTGATGTCTTTAAGGAGATACTTAACTGGGGCGGCCCTTTAGGGGGGCCTCTGGTGTTCATTTTTGGCCGAACAACAGAACAGACTGGGAGGAGGACATAATCTGGGAGGAGGACATGATATGGGCGGAGGAGAGATTTTCTTGCAGATTTAAAGTAAGGCCTTGATTGAGGTTACACATTCGCAATCATCTCCTGTGAGTTTGTTTGACCAGGTGATGTGATTACACAGTCCTCTAATCTATAGTAAGTTAGATGGTGCTTCCAATTGTAGGCTAACCGAGTGGAATAACCAGATTAATATCTGGTGGGCTGGCCTTAGTGGGATTTCTGTCATCCATGAAATCATTGGAACAAACTACACCATTTTAATTTCATCTCATCCAAGGGGTTTTTTCTATTTTGGGTCTCTATGGTGGTTCAAGCCTTTTTCTTTTTTCCTTCTTGTTTCATCTTGTCAATGAACTAGTAATGGCTGAAATACAGAGCATCTTTTCCTATCCTGTCTATTGGGCTGGGCTGCCCTATCTTTGTACTGGTTCTCTCCCCTTTTTTTTTTTTTTTTTTTTGATTTTCTTCAGAGAATTTGTTAGTCTTGGTGGCGACAGTTAGTTTGATTTATTTGGTCAATGAGTATTAGTAAGTCTGGTTATGGTGTTATTGTAACTGCTTGAAGGGTGTTAATTAGGAAGAAGAACGAGTAAAATAAAGGAAAAGGAAATAAACCATGAAGTTCTAGTTGTTTGCATTTCAGTGAGTGTTGGAAGTAAACTGATGGAGATATATGATGCAGCCGTTGATGGTCCACGTTCTAAGGTGTGTCGGCAGCAGCGAACCAAGAGAAAACCAATTACGTGGGCCGGGATAGTTGTTACTTTTTTTTTGGTAATACTGGTTTTCGTTTTAATTAGCAATGGGTTCATTTCAGAAACTGTTAAATAAGTTGTTTAGGGGTTTAATTAGTGGAACTGTGATAAGGTTATAGGAGTTTTCTATAGTTTGTGGTTTGGGGCTTTTGCTTTGGAGAGAATGAACCAGACATGGTTTTCTCCTTTTAAGCATTACTACATGCTATTTGTTTGGTAATTTCTTTTAATAAAGATTGATATTTCCTTTTTTTTTTTTTGTGATTTTTTTGCTTCTCAATTGTCTCCAAGTTCGGTAACAAAGCAATTTTTTGTTTATCTTGTACTTGCTCTTTTGCCATGGCTAATAGTGGTAGATTGAAATAGTGGTAAAGGGATGATCGTTTATTAGATGTGGTTCAGCAAGTGGCAACCTTAATGCAGGAGATGCAAAACATATATCGGGAGCAACCTAGTGATGGCTGTGGCCTAAGTGACAATTGACCACTGCAACCTGAGACTCAACGGGAAGGTGACTTGGGTAATGAGTCCGAAGTAGATCATTTAGACGCATTTCTGCTGGAAAGCAATTATATTAAACCATTCTATGAGCATGATGAGGTCAGGTGGCACTGCAGAACCCTAAAATTCAAGTTGTGGGGCGTATAAATTGTAAGGTAGTCTAGAAACTATAGAAATGAAAGGTTGGAAATGAGGGGTGGAACTAGAAGTTCTAGAGTTTGATGGTAGCTTTCATCTAGAAACTTCTCTTTTAATATGAATAAAATGGAAGGAAAAAGGAATGTAAACTTCTCTTGTTTGGTTGAGTGTAGACAATTTATTTTAAAGGAAAGATATGCCAGAAGAAAGGAAGGTGGTTTTTGTGTAGGCAAGGCGTAAGGGTTCTGCCGCAATTTGGTGGCAGTGATTGGTCGAGTTCCAAGTGTTGGTGGGGGAACTTAGGATCCAAACTTGGGAACAAATGAAGATACAGTTGAGATGTTTTACTGCATTACCATAAACAGATTTGTTCGATTGGTAAGCAAATCTTTTGACGAAAAGATATGATGTTAGATGATTACACAGATGCATTCAACAATTTATGCTTACGTAAGGGGTTGGTTGAATTGGAGGGGATCACTACTGCATAGTATCTTTGCGGTTTGCGTCTACAGATTAGGGGAGCATGGTTGCCACTCAAGTATAGACTGTAGATGAGGCGTTTCAGCTTGTGTTCAGGTCAAATAAAACCTCAATTAGAAGACTATGGTAGAGTGCAGGAGAGGAACATTTGGAGGTAAGGTTCAAGTATTCGAAAAGATATGATGTTAGATGATTACACAGATGCATTCGACAATTTGTGCTTACGTAAGGGGTTGGTTGAATCGGAAGGGATCACTACTTCATAGTATCTCTGTGGTTTGCGTCTACAATTAGGGATCATGGTTGCCACTTGAGTATGGACTGTAGATGAGGCATTTCAGCTTGTGTTCAGGTCAAAGAAAACCTCAATAAGAATTCTATGGTAGAGTGCATGAGAGGAATACTTGGAGGTAAGGTTCAAGTATTGTTCATAGCACATAGGGTACAAAATCAACTATGATTCAAGGTTGTTCAAGTACTGAAGTGGCCTAAGGCATGGAGGGTTGAACTTTGACGAGATAAGGTGAATCCTCATCGAAGGAAAATTGGGAGGTTCAGGACAGCCTTGTTTCACTTTTCGTGTGATTGGTCGTATGTTGTTGTGATGAGGACATCGTGGTTGAAATAGACCCCACGTGACATGTGGGTGAGCCACACATGTGGAAGAAAAGTGGAGATCGTGTGGTGCATGTTGGAGCAACATCATTTTTAGTTTGAGTTAGATTTTTATTAAGATCTAATGTTTGACATTATCTTTTATTCCTTTTGAGTTTATTTTAGAGTCCTTATGTAGGAAGGTCAAAACTTATCCGTTTGAGCTGATTTTGGTGTCATTTGAAAGGTTATTTAGTTACCTTTCCAAAGGGACCAAAATCTTGAGAATCCGATGTGATTTGGAAAAGTTATGATCAAAATACTAAGGGCAAATCAATAAGTGATGAAATAGGACATAGAAGTAATTATTTAATATGGAGTCTTTATATATAAGTCATAGTATGTTTATGATTAATTTGTGTCAAGTTCTAGTTGGTTTAGGAAAAGTAATGGGTCTAGAAGAACCACAACTCTTATGTAAATTTATGCTACATGGAATAAAAAAAATTTGTTTTAGGAAAAGAATCCCACAGCCGGGCCTTTTATTCTTCTTCTTCTTCAAAGTTGTACTAAGTTTGAATCTTTGATAGGGACTTTGCAAGAACAGTGAGGTAGTGAATTCCTCACATCAGGTACTTCTTCTTCTTCTTTTGTCTTCCTTATTTGCTGTTTTCTAGTTTCTGCCATTAAAGAACTTGAAAGCTTTGTCAAGAAGGCAATGAAGTGCATGATGCTGAATGGAAAATTGTGGAAGAAAAGTTTAAGAATGAAGTTCAAGAACATCAAGAATCATCTGCATTTGAGCCAAGAGAAATTGAAGGAGGAAGACAAACCTATATCTAGTGTGGAGAGTGAAGATCTGGATGCGGGAGTTGTTGAGCAGATCAGTGCATATACTTCAGGAGTGACAGATGAGACAATGGTGATTGATGCCAAAAATTGAAGCTCAAGTTCAAACATGTTCCGACTCAGTCTCTTGCCGTTCCCATACGGCTTCATGAGTCCGAATTGCCTATAGATGAGATGCTTGAGAAGGAGTACTATGAGATCTTTGTACTACTAGCTGATTGCTAGATGAAGAGCCTATGGTTATGCAGTTCAAACTTCTTGATGTTACTGCTTTTTCTTTACTACAAAACTCGAGGACGAGTTTTTTTGAACAAAAGGCCTTATTTCATGGAAAACACAGAAAAATAATGTACCCCCCTCCCGGGAGGCTTTACCCTCTTAGTCCCATTGTTCTTGGGCTTGGGTTTCCACAAGTGGTACCTACAGTCCAACCAAGAAAGTGATACTGAATCATAGTGTCTAGTTGATGTAGGATAGGTTAAGGTCCTCCAGGTTTGGCCTCTAAAATCAAGAGCCAGAAATTTAGAGTTTGAATTGATTTTTTTAAAATATAATTAGCACTATATTTAAGGAATTGGGACTGAATTGGATGGGTTAACTAGGGTTGTTAATAGGAATTTAAACCTTAGAATTTGAGAAAGCCAGGCTAACACTAATTAGAAAAAAGAAGGCTGTTCGATTTAGGGATAAGGTTGGAATGAGATGGTGCTGGAATCCATGGTCAAACTTTGGTGGTGATCACATCAATGTATCAGTGGCATCTTGTGGTGCTGAGAAAAACCTCGATCCTTGGTGCACATTTAGGACATCAAGCTCTTTTTCTATGGCCAGAGGCAGTCAAAGTGATACTGGAGAAAATTCCCAACAAGCTATCTTTTGCAAAGGGTTGTAGGAAGAAGATTTGGAGGGTAGATAGGGAATGACAAAGTGGATTTCGAGGGGGAACCTGTGGGTGTGATCGTGAGGCTTCAATGATACCTGGGGATACTACATCTCTGTCAAGAAAAAGTACTGTGAATTGGGGAGATCAGCTCAGATGGCTGATCAGCAAAGCTCTGTTGGTTTTTGTTTTGCCTAAGTTAAATCCACAGCGGAGTCAGCCTCATTCAGAGGAACTGGATAGGGTTTTTTTAGTGGAACATACTGTTCAGGTGATTTCTAAGTTGTATTTTAATTTGAAGGGGAAGAACCATACCAGATTACATGTGATTTAATTTCTGTGAGCTAAGCACCTGCACCCAGAACCCTTCACAACCCATGCATGTACCTTCTTACTGAGTTGCGAATTCATTCAACAAAAAATTCTGCACATCCCATATAAGTACAGTTAGAGAATCGTCTGAAAAAATCTGTCAAATACTTGCTGACGCCCGAGCTCATAAGCAAATTAAACATGTACTCTCAATGGTGAGATGCCAAGAGGTCTTCCCCAAGCACAATGCGGGTGGGCATCAAAGTAGTGCCACGTTATCTTATTCCCAATAACACTACAAAGGGTAGTAAGGGTACAAAAAACATTTATGGAATTGGCTTCTTACACTCTACTGGGAATGGGGATTAATGCCATTAAATGTAGGTAGGGGTCTTAGGCATGTATTTCCAACTCATACATAGGTCTTAGGAATTTTGTTTATCATGGTCAGTTTTTTTTGATAGATAAAGAAGATATTCATTTCTTTTTAAAGGTAGCAATCCATATATAAAGAAGAGCAAGAGCGCAAGAACAGTGTTCACATAGAAAGTGAGCCAAGAAGGAAAAGAAGCAGAACAGCAGAAGAAAACAAAAGGCAAAGGATCAAAACTAAATAGCCAAGCCAGACCATCCCACCAGCCCACAAAACACTTCAAATCAGTCATTCTCAACCCACTACAGACATAATATCAATCGTTAAACTCATCTCTTTAGAAATACCACTCAAAACAGAATGTTTGAAATAGACGCAAGGAGACTCTTGAGAATTGAACCACCTTGCGAAGGATCTGCCGTTTCTTTCCTTCTAAATGCACTAACAGAGGGCACCTGGAAGGAATCTCCAAATAGCTTTGAGACCTGTTTTCGGATGGATGACCGCCAGCTAGATATATGATCTTTTACATTGAAAGGGAAAACCCAAGAAACACGTACAAAGAGAAAGGAAGAAATTCACACTTTCCTAAAAACCAAACAATGAATAAAGAGATGATCTAAATTTTCCTCCTCCATTGGGCACATGGAACATCAATTAACCAAACTCAAACCTATTTTTTCTTTAATTTTTTTTAACCGTTGAAGTATATTAATATAAGTATCTCCTAACTCCTTGAGATTTTGGGAGAGTTGGTTAGTTCAGTATTAACATGGTATCAGAGCCAAGCCAAGCTGTGAGTTCGAATCTCGTGGAAGTAAAAGTATTCTCTGGGACGTAGTATTGCACGCTTGTGTATGTGTTGTGGACTCGCAGCTGGTTCTCTAAGTGTTTCCAGGAGAGAACCGTGTTTCTTTTGAGGGGGGATGTTGAAGTATATTAATTCTTGTATTTCCTAACACCTTAAGGTTTTGGGAGAGTTGGGTAGTTCAGTATTAACCGTTGGAATCTTGTCCAAGTAAGATATCTAAATGAAAAAAAGCCACCCTTGAAGGGCATATCGCTTTCCATAAGATCTTACAAGGAAAGAACCGTTTATCGAGCTGTCCAAAGCTACATAGATAGATTTGATGAAATCCAAGAATCTTTAAGAGGAGGTTGGGGCAGAAGTCATTCAAATTGAAGTGAAGCCATAAAAATTCCATTTATTTCCAGTTATTCAAATTTCTTCTCAAACTGAAACAAGAAACACCCTTTACCACTGCTGGATCGAAATGGAAAGCAATGGTCCCATTCTTATCTAATGCCAGGGAGAACAATCTGTTGAAAGCCAATTGAAGAGGTCTTTCCTTCCCACAGATTCTCTCAAAACTTTATATCCTCAGACCCAAGCTCGAATTTGATGAACTTCGTAAAGTCTTCGCAACTTTGGACTATGGACTTCAAATTCCTAACCTGTGACCTCTACAACTAACCATGGGATCCTATTCCAACTCATTTTTTTTTACAATAATTCTTTTCCAAAGACTTTCCCTTTCAATCCCAAAACATCAAATTCATTTGCCCAGAATAGCCCTATTATGGCACCTAACTAATGGCTTGACTGATTAAGTTCCAGTTTACCGAGTGATATTTTCTTGAATCCACTCTATTATACCACAGAAAGTTTCTAAACATTTTCTCCTTTTCGATAGGCACAGGCAATGGAATTGTGATCAGAGACATGAAATAGTTCGTCATGCAAGTTAGAGAGCTTTTAGTGAGAGTGAGTCTTCCTCATTTGAAAGCATTGCGGCTTTCCAAGATCAAGTCTTTTAGACACTCTCCACCACTGGTTCCCAAATCACTTTGGATTTGAAATTAGAGATTAAGGGAAGACCTAGATAGGTAGATGGAAAGAAACCATCTTATACCCTAAGATGGATTGTAGATCCCTAAGATTCCGAAGCTCTCCAGTCTTGTAGATCACACACTTTGCTATATTCATTGTCAATCTTGAAACAGCATTGAAACATCTCAAAATTCATTGGATGAAACCCAACTGACGATCAGTCATAAAAAAAAAATTATGGTATCATCCACAAATTGTAGATGGGGAGATTGTTAAATTCTCAGGGCTCACCTCAAAACCTGTAATGGATCTATTTTCCGCCCTACTAATTGTATGACTCAAAACATCCATGATCATAATGAATAAAAAAGGGAGAGAGGATCCCTTTGTCTTAAGCCCCTAACTCTTAAAATATCCAATAGGACTACCATTAACTAGGACCGAAAAGAATGCTGATTTAGCACACGCCTTGATCCAACTCCATTTCCCTCCAAAACCTTGCCTTCTCATAACATAGTCAGGAAATTCCAATTAATGTGATCGTAAGCCTTTTCCAAATCCAATTATTAAGCCCTAAGTCTAGAATCCACGCATCCAAAATTTGTCTTCCAGGCACAAAAACCTGTTGCGGTGTGGAGATGATTATTTTCACAAGAGGAATGCATGAGAAGTACATCCCTGAAGATGGGAGACACTTAAATTCTTAATATATGACTAGAGAGTCCCAGTTGAACATCTACTCGTGATATCTTACATCTTTGAAAAGAAAGTGGGAGATCCATCTTAACTGCAATGCTAATATTTTATCTGGAAGCTTTTCTGGGTTGGAAGAAACATCCTAAAATATTTAAAATTTTCTTTGGAGCCAAATGCCCCAGCAGATCACAAAACCACAGCTGTGCCTCTTAACATTTTCCTCTTTCAGACAAATTATCCAATTGCTTCGACTGCATTCCAATAACAGTTCTGCCATAGAAGCTGGAAGAGCCCAAGGTCTGCTAAAACAATTCAGAGAAAAATTCCATACAGTGGCTCCCACATGACAGTGCAGAACCGTTTCAGCATCTGCAATACACATATAGCATTTATTTGGTATTTGAATTCCTCATACAAACAGGTTATCAACCGTAAGTACCTTGCCAAAGTATACCAGCCGCATGAAGAAGGTACCTTTAGATGGTACTTTAGATTTCCATATGAACTTTGCTGGAAAGGTGCTGTCCCTATTTGCAATCATAGATTGAAAGAAAGATTTCACTAACAAGCCTTTAGTATCTCTGATCTAAACTCTAAATCTTCGTTCCCCTCCCTTCTGACGATATACTCATCTAACATGAGAAGAAGATGAGAAACCTCCTCCATTTCTCAGTCATTAATGTTTCTTTTAAGATGGAGGTTCGGAGTGACAAAAGAGTGATTTCTAATCAGGTGGTCTTGAACAGTCCCTTGTTCAACGCTAGATTGAAAACTACCGGAAATTACCTCTTCAAGGGATTGCTACCGCACCAAATACCCTTCTAAAAATTCACAGCAGAACCTCTACACATTTTATAAGTCACATGCCAATAAAAAGAATCTGTAACTTTGGAAATTCCTTTCCACATTCCAGTCCCATATGCACCTTCAGGATGATTGCATGATATTGAGTGTGGAGTCCACATCCACATCTTAGCATGTGTTCTCTCATCCATTAAACCCCGGGAGGCTGTTTGTGTGAGAGAGATATGGCTTACCTGATGGTGTACTGATTAAAATCCTAGCTCAACTATTAGATTGACAAAGTGTGCACATGTAATATGTGCAAAGTGTTGAACAATCATAAGGAAACACATCCGAAATGCATGATAAAACACAATGCTAACTAAACATATGACCAGAAATCACCAAAGTCTGCAAGGCTGCAAATCCCAACTTAGAGCAGATGTTTGTTAAGCTTACTCCTGCCAGGCAACTCACACTCAATCAACTACTTAATGCTAAGATGACCAGGGGACTTCAGTTTGTTTATGTATTTTTGAAACTTGTGGTAGGATATATTTACAAGATGGAAATTATTGGAGATGTACTCAGATGAAACTATTGGAGGTGTACTTAGACAATACCACTCTTCATCCTGTTCGTGCACACATGAATAGCCTGATTGTTGAGCAGGACCAAACGATTCAGCAGTAAATCCATTTCCCAACCATTAAGATTCTTCTTGAACTCTTGGGATCCATGCAACATTTCCTCCCCTCTCTGTTTTCTTTTTTGAAAGATTAAAAAAAAAAAGAATAAAAATGGGGAGGAAATGTTGCATGGATCCCAGGATTTCCTCCCCCTTCTTTATAAAGAGTATACCATAAACCTTATTTGCCTTGGAACTGCATATAGGTCTGGGAAAGCCAGACAATAAGGCGTCTTGCCACATTGTCCATCCTCCTAAAATCTAACTTTATCTCATTGTTCCACTTTATAGCGTGTCTTCTTACACCATTTGTACCTTTTTCCAAACGTTAATCCCACGAGTCCAAGGCCTCATTGCTGTCCTACCCTTACTTTTCTACTACAATACTTAGCAAGAATGACCCACCTCCAAAGACTCCCAATACCTTTCTCATGTTCAAGGCTATATCTGATATGGTGAAGCTTTGTAAGTTGTATGAGCTGGTTCCAATCTACAATAATATAACTTTATTGTGGAGAGTTAGCAGCCCAAATTTAATGCTCACATCGTTTGGAATGTTGCTGCAAATATATATATATATATATATATAT
>JAOXJP010118819.1:0-13909 GCA_025762735.1 Platanus orientalis | reverse complement strand
TATATAGGTAGAGCAGATCAATATGGATCCACATTTGATCCGTCTATAAATTGTTTTTTTTTCTAAACCAAAGTACCAGAGCAGATACAAATTGATCTATATTTGCTTTAAGTAAACAAACTACGAATCGAATTTGGATAAAAATCCGGATCATTTACAGTCCTACATCTAGCTTTCTTTAGGCCATGACACGTTGCTAGAGACAAGGGCACCCTTGTAATTACACGGCAATGCATAAATATGGAGGACAATAATTGTAACTATACCCCAATGCATAGCTAGTTAATAACCCGTTTATCTCTGGCCACAAGTTATGGCATAACCAGACCCAAGTAGCTAGAGATGATCCACTTCCTTACACAAGATTCCTTGCGACACACATCTAAGCCGAGGTTTTATGTCTTCTCATTGAACTAACTTAAAGAGAGGGCATAAGATGAATAGGTCGATAGTGTAATTCTTAGTCAAATATTGAATTGATTATTTGTGGATTTTTCCTTTTTCATTTTTTTTTCAGTGTTTCAGCTAATTCATTAGATAGTAGGGACCGAATCATCTCCAGTCTCAAGTCAGTACCAAACTTCCAATCAATGCATGACACGATACTAGATAAAGGGTGTTTCGGTAAGTATACATGGGTCAAAGGAGGGTGTTGTTATAAATTTAGAATAAATAACTACGTATTTATCCAAGTATCCTTTATCAGGCGTCATGTTGTGTGTCAGGCTTAAGTATTGACATGTTATCTCTGCATTCAAATTGGAGATGATTCAAACCAGAAATAATAAACATGGGTGAGTGTATACAAGTGTAATCCTGAATATGTAGGATTTTAATAGATGAAGTAGAGTTAGAAGTAAGAGAAGTGGTAGTTTTTAAGAGAGAGAGAGATGGGTGAAAAGAAATAGGGATGGAGGAGTTGTGACTATGTGAGTGAGAATAAGGATGGGAGAGGAGTAACTGTTTTAGTTGGAAAAAAAATGATTAAATGAAGAAGGAGAGAGACACATGGCAATTTTTTTAAAAGTAAAAAATTCAAGAGGGGTTGTCCCTGTAGACAACCTTTTGCTTTAGATTTCCTTTAAAACCCACATCTATAACTTCATTCAATAATGGTGTGTTTAGCAGCCGCATGTAATGAAACCATTTCATTTGAAATTCCCAAGGTATTTGTAGCTACAAGGGGATGGTTCAAAATGAACTCATTCAAATTTGCGGCGATTTATATTTGATAACTTAAATCATTTCATTTTACAGAAAAACCTAAGATGACTTCATTTATAATTTTAGTTAAAGGTCATTAGAAATTTGAATGAGTTCATTAGGAACCATCACCTCATGGCTACAAATGCCTTGAGAATTTAAAATGAAATTATTACATTACAGGAGGCTGCCAAATAAGCTACAAATAAATATCAGTCTTGATCAGCATATTGGCTTTAAGCCCATCTCATATATGTAAATGGTACAATGGCCTATCAAGCAATGATTGTATTGTTTCGATTCTTTGAAAAACTTTAATTTTTGATTAATTTTCATAAAAATACAGATTATGAACATTATTTTTTTCATAATTACCATATGAAATCGTAAGATTTAATCAATAAATATTAAGAAGAACACTTCAATAGCTAAATTGGACACAAGACGATGATCCAATCCGGTCTCCAAAGTATCCACACTTGCTTTAGAATTCTCTATGCTTCTCTCACTTCCAAAAAAGTTGTAAGACCCTATCTGAACATAGGTAGTTCTTTATATAGAGTATTTGAGAAGTCAAAGTAACCCTAGAGGGTGTGAGATTCTTATCCTTAAGTTGTGAGGCCCAATATCGTTAATTAATTCAAATTGCATTAAGGAAATTCTATCTTTTATTAATTATAAACTAGCATACCACTAATTACAATAATCCACTAATCGCAATAATCCCTGTTACATATTGCAACTGACATCCTAAAGATAAGAAAATAACAATGAAGCTTTTCCTTACAGATATTTCACAAATATATCATTCAACTTCACAATATTCCTTAATAACCTTCAAGATGATAAAATAATCACTATCTAACCCTTATGATTATTAGAACATTATCATTAGGAACTTAATAAATCAATTGGACATTTAAAGACATTTATTTGATAAAATCATTTTTAAATTATATATATATATATATATATAATTTTGAAAATATAATTATAATATAATTTTAAAAACATTTGACAAACATTTTATCAAAAACCATTGACGCCAGATTTTCATGTCCAATTAAATCACGTATTTCTTAAACTGAATATTCTCTCACTTAAAGGCAGTGGATTCCTTGTTAGGAACTTACATCATCTCAAGTATTATATAGGCTATCCAAACTACCTATAATATAGCCTCCAATTAAGCATCACTGGTTGGTAGCTTAAAATATCAAATATGACAACCTAGATAAATACAAACCTCTCAAGTCAAAGGATGAGTCTATAAATATGAACATTTGTCCTGACAATGATGTTTTATCAAGTATGTTTATAATAGATCCATTTAATGTATTTATGTAATGTACCCACATGCAATCTTAGAGTCTCATACCAATGACTGAGATTACATCACTCCATCATATGACTACTCTATATGTAGCAGCCCTATAAATAATGTGTTCGGCATCACCAATAGCTGTAAAGTTTATAGGTCTACAACAACTGGATTATCAGATCTCTCCACACATTTTAATGTATCTGACATCCTATTATGTTACCTGATGACCACCTATCTTATCTCATTAGATCAAATAATTATTCATATGAAAAAACAAATACATGTGATGATAAAATAATTAATTAATTAATCATGTCTATATTTTATGTGAATAACTTTGTCAAGACACATATTTTCAACAGCTTGGGCCCAACTCATTGAATGTCAAACAATAAATTGAGCTTAGGTTTAGTCCATGGGCCGGAAAAATATAGCTCCGGCTAGATGCCTATTGGGCTTGCCTAGCCCATGTGCATCATAGCAACCACTAAATGGGTCTCACCTAAGAGATTGCTTATGCCAAACATTGACCTGATGATCATGAACCACTTGATTATTTTTTTATAAAAGAAAATTTTCTTGTCCATATAAAATTGCATAATTATTTTTTAATTCATTTTATCATTTTAATTTTTAGGATAGGGCTTTTGTTGTTGTTGTTGTAGTTGTAGATGCCTTACGTAGTGTTTGGTTTGGATTCTCAAAATCGATTTTAAGTCATAAATGTTGGTGTTGTTGTTGTGGAGCCATTAATTATTGGGTTCCGATTCTTGATAATACCAAATGACATGTCTACGTTTGTCCTTAAGCGCCATACGTAGATGTCCCCTTCATGTAAAATAAAAAAACAAATATAAGAGAGAGAGAAAGAGATATCCTTATCACTTTTATGCCTAGTTTGTAAAATATTCTTCTTTCAAGTTGAGTTTATAGCAGAGAGAGTATATACATAAATTCCACATCAACATTTTAGGCAAGCTGCATGGACCTAGGGTTTTTTTAAGGTTGCCTTGATTCAAAATAAAGAGACAGGCAGACACAAACCATAGAGAGAGAGAGACTGTCTCTTTAACATCGATCCTAAATAATACACAAAAGAATTTCCTCTCTTTTGTTATTAAAGAAGCAAACCAGATTATTGAGCTAAGTAAGCTGATGAATTTTGTTCCCTTGTCCACTTGTGCATTTCAATTCGTTGGAGGAGAGTGCTTTTCCTCCACTGCAACCTAAAAGTACAATATATGAGGCTACTCTTCTCTCATGGAACGACAAGGACCATCAAGGAGGATGGAATCTACATTAAGATAAGGACTCTTACCGCATTTTTAAGGATGAGTATTTAATTGTTTGCCTCCTTTTATGGCCATATTTTGTGTAAGCAGAAGGAAACACGTTGAAGCAAGGTACTCAGGATCCTCTACAGTAGTTAAACTACATGAATGTGTTGCAACTGCCTACCCCACGAGACATAGACAAAAGATGTCAAATTCGGGTGAGTGTTTAAATTTTTTGTCTGTGTGTCATGCTGCAGACAATCCCAGCATGTTAATGTAGTTTAATGATGGTTGAGGATCCGGACTAGAAGCAAAGGTGAGAAATATATGCCTATAAAATTAATAACCCTAGTTTGGTCACCACTCGGAATGAAACCATATCTTTTTGGCTTGCCATAGTACCTGAGTGCACATGAACCCCAACTGAAAATGAATTGATTTCCATTCATCACTAAAATATGAATGACTCATTTTGTATAAAAACTAAGATCATTTCTTTTCTAAAGTTTGTTAACAAATCAATACAAATCTAAATAAGTTCATTCTGAATGATCACCTCAAATGCTGTGTCTCAAGTAAACAAGTCAAAACCGATTTGAGTTTAGGTTTAAAACAATCACCCAACTCCGACAACAAAAGCTTGTTTGGGTAGGTGAGCTTGATTTTTCAGTTAAAAAAAGAGGATAATGAGGGTAAATCCTCTACAACAAGGATACATTAACCGGAAACTGCCATCAAAACAGGACATGTATACAAAAAAAATGACTCTTCAATCTTGGATGGGAATTATAATACATGTATCACATTGTAAACTTAAAAGTGGACCCTCTCTTAACCATATGTCATTCTTTAACTGCAGTTTCGAGTTAATGCATTTTAAGCTTGTTGCAAAGGATTTGTTTTTTGAGGTTAATAGGCCCTTGGCAAGTCAAGTTGGGATATGCATTCTCAATTGGCAGGTCAAGTCAAGAATTGGCACGCAAGATCTGCGCGACTGTTTAATGTCATGTCATTTTTGCAGGGAGCCAAAAGGGCTCCACATGTTCACTATATAGTCATCCGTAGCAAGTTTTAGCATGTAATTATCCACCTAAAAATAGCGAGTTTTAGCTAATAATCCTTTTGACTTGACAGTCATTTTAAAAAGGCCCCCAAATGTTCATGAAAAGTCTCTGTAGTGTCTATGGTAGATTATAAGCTGACATGTGTTGTGTTAGGGGTTAGAAACATCCAAAATTTATTCAGTTGAAAAAGTAGGTGTCCAGAAATAGACACCAAATTCAAAAACACATAATATGTCAATCAATGGCATGCCTACAGAGGTCGGTCATCATAGATAATCATTCTTCTTTAAAAAGAGGAAGGATTTGCAGCACCCAGACCAGTATGTTTGCCCATGCCCCACACACAAAAAGTGAGTTGTATAGGGTTAAAACTGTAAAAACAGTTTTTGAATGAAAAGATAGGTATCCATAAAAATGGGGTTTCCATAAAATAAAAAAAAAAGTGTTCAAATGAACATTTGCTCCTTATTTAAAAGAGGCACCAAATTCTAAAAACCATAACGCATCAGCCTGTCGTCGAGTGGGGACATGGAAGAATTTATTGTTTTGGGTGCAGTAGATCCTTTTCCTTTTGAAAACCATTTTACTCTAGTTTTGAAGAATATTTTGCTCTACGGTGGATATTATGATGACCCAACCAAGTACACTAAATATTTGCTTTTGTCCCTTTATCAAACTAAAATTCAATTTCTCCATACTCCCTTAATTACGAATGAAACATGAATGAATCATCTTTCATGTTTATTTGCCAAGAAAATCTACATTTTCCAAAGAAAATTTTAAAGGTTTTTATGAACAATTTTCGAAAATGTGTCTGTTTGTCAGGTGAAAATCACTCCATTTTCTAAGATTTTCTTACTGAAATGGTTGAAATTTTTTATTCTCTCAAATTCTACAATTTTCTTTTCCAGCAATTCTTGCCAAATAGACGCAACCCTTATGCATGGCTTGGTAACATTAACCTCTGATTGCTAAACACATCAAATTCATTTGAACAGTGCAAATTGGCTGTTCAGTTGTAAAACCATTATTTCATATCGACACAAAAAAGAAGAAGAAGAAGCAAAACTATTCACATTTGATATTGTGTACCCATTAAGATCTCCATTCTCTATCATCCCTTTATAGAGAAAATTTCTATAATGTGACATGGTGCCCTCTATTTTTGTTTTTGGGTCCCAATTTGTGATCCCACCATTGCCGGAA
Organism: Platanus orientalis; assembly: GCA_025762735.1. Taxonomy (NCBI): domain Eukaryota; kingdom Viridiplantae; phylum Streptophyta; class Magnoliopsida; order Proteales; family Platanaceae; genus Platanus; species Platanus orientalis. Next base: position 7,838 of record JAOXJP010118819.1, on the reverse strand, counting down.
TTTGGTTGATTTTGGTCAGCATTCTTGAATGTCTCCCTCTGTATTCTTTGTTATTCGAGGATGATTCAAGCACATCGACCGCAAACCGAACCTTCTTCTTCTTGGGTCGACATTTTACCGTGCCTAGTAATAAAAAATAAACTATGTTCATAAGGAATAAATAATTACATTGATAGTTCAAACTAAAATTCCAAGAAAATAAAAATAAAAAACTGTTCAGAAAATCCCAATGAGACCAATCAGGATGCAACACATGTCCTTGCAATCGCTCTTATGGTCAATACAGGGATAATAGAGGATGATCGAGTAAGTCTATTCCTCATGAATTATCCAAAATACCCCTTGACATGTGTTGTATGAAGGAATTATATACCAAAACTCTACCTTTGAAAATATCACCCTTAATGAAAGGCAATTGCATACTACACAAAACTTACAATCGAAAACAGAGATCCTTCCAAAAAGAAGTATAAGAAAGCAAATAAACGCAACCTGCCCAATTCAAGAGGAATCTAAGGCCCTGTCTGGTTGCCTTGAATTGAATAGAAAAAAATCGAAAAGAAAATTACACAAATAAATAAAAACAGAAAATAGTTAGTTATGTAAGAAATGATTTTCTCCAGAAAATTTTACCAAATATAAGAGAAACCAGCTTTCTATGGCAACCACAAGATGCCTATAAAAAAAGAAAAAAAAAAAAGAGGATCAAAACCAATTCAAGATTTGAACTTCTTATCCTTGTTTGTAAAGAAGAAAGAACCCAAGAACATAGAATAACATAAGAAAAATCTTCTAATAAACCCACAAAAATATATATATATATATATATATATATATATATATGAAACCCGATTACCCAATTCAAAGAAGAAAGGAGAAGAGGAAACCATACCACCCAACTCGCATTCAACCTTCTTCATGAAATCGGAGAGGAGACGCTTATGAAGTTGAAGAGCGACCAGCGCTACGCTTCCTGAAACTACGAAAACCGCCATTAATCCTACCCCCATAGAGCTGCCCATCTCTATAACTCCTTTCCCTTAGATATTGTCTTCTTCAAACTCAAAAAATTCTCTTTTAAAACAAAATTACGATGGAAAAAGAAAACCAGAACATTTTCTACACGCCGAGAGGTTTGAAGAAGAAAAGTCCCCCCAATTGCCATCGACTTTCTTGGAATCTCCAATCAATTTCTAGAAACCTACTAACTGCCAAACTGAAAACCGGTTGCAGTAAATTGACCACTACACCCTTGAGGGGATGGGCTAGCTAAACAAGCGTGACTTCGGGTTGACCCAAGTTTGGGCTGTCATAATGTAGTTGCAGGCCAGAAGTAATGTATGAGCCCAGCCCAGAGTTCCCAGGTTGGCCTGAACTACAACATATATTATATAATATTATATGAAAATAAAAGTTAATAATTATTAATAGATATCTACTTATGTGAGATTCTATATCTTAGTAATATGTTAATTTATATGATTAATTGCCCATGAGCTGTTAAGTTTGGACAGCAAGCCCGTTCTTTCATAGTGGGCCAAGTTTGGACTGGACAATAACAGTTGAGTTTGGGTTCAAGTCGAGTATGGGCCATGCTTAAAATCTTTGGTCTGTGCTTTACCCAGCTCATCTGGCTTGATTGACAGCCCTCGCTGAGGATAGGGGTGGCAATGTTTGACATGACCTGCAAACCCAACACAACCCAACACGAAAACAAGCAGGTAAGGGTTGACCCTAAACATGTTTCGGGTCAAAACAGGTCAACCCTCTTTGACACGATTACTAAATGGGTTAGTTTTTTTTTTTTTTTTTTTTGGGGGTAAACAAATGGGTCAGGTTAGGGTTGAGCCAAATCATCTTATACCCTTACCTTGACACGACACGAATCCAACTCGCCAAGATGAATTACCACATAACCCGCAAATCTGACACGACCCAACACAAAATAAGCAGGTTAGGGTTGACCCTAAACGTGTTTCGGGTCAAAATAGGTCAACCCACTTTGACACGATTAATAATGGGTTGGGTTAGGCTTGAGCCAAATAGTCTTATACCCTTACCTTGACATGACACAAATCCGATCCACCAACATGAATTGCCACCCCTAGCTCGTTGATTACCCCACTCACCCACTCAGACCCAATCAAAATTTGGATTGGTTTAGGATTAGTCAGCTTTAACATGGGAAAAACAAGCCGGGTTGGAAGGCCCTGTATAAAAACCGGATTGCATTTGGTATGTGGTGGGTCATTCTAGTTGGGTCAGAAAATTTCCAACCCTAATCCGAAGCCAACTCAAACAGGGTTGGGAATTGCCACCTCTGCCCTTATTACTTTGACAGCTTACATAAATTTGGTTTTGAATGTTAATTTCCTTCTCATAAGTATGACATGTGAAAGTACCCCTAGCAGGTTTTTTAAAAATGGCTAGTCTGAGGATCAGGCCCATGGCAGTTCAAGTTAATTTGGGGCCGAATTCTTCATAAGTTGGGACCAGGTTTAAATTACTGGTTGAATTGGTCTACCTAAGATCTGAAATTCCAACAAAATTAAAACTTTTTGACCATGAATTCAATTTTTCTACTACCACTTATTTTCATTTGTAATAAATAGTTAAATAAACAAATAATTAATGATGCAATCTTGGGAGGAGAAAAAGTGGGATCCGTATCACCTGTGATATTTTTGTAAGACATGGGTCCCACCCCTCATGTTTCACGCCGTAAAAATTCAGTTCATTTAATCAGGGCGATATCGTCTGTGCTGCCCCCCCTCTGCGACGCTCATGAGCCGAGACAGAGGGAGGGAATCAATTCACTTTTTGGGAGTGAAGTGACATCTCCAAAAGCGAATTGATTTCCCCCTCTGCCCCGGCCCTCGTGCATCGCAGAGGGGGGCATTGCAGACGATATCAGACCCATTTAATCCGTCACAGGTGATACGATTCCGAAAAAATGTTCCATATATTATCTAATAGATGTGTGGCAAACAATGCCAAGTTTTGAGTTGACCTAACCAATGCTAAAATGTCAGTCCATCTAGACAACATCAATTCAAATAGAGTTTAATATGGCTTGGTTATGCAACTTAAACTTTGTTATGAACACCCTATAAGAAGCAAAGCACCCATCATCTGGTTCAAGTCAAGAAAAAAAAAAACGAATTAGACTTGAAAAACAAAGAGCATAGCTTTTGACTTAAAAGTCAAAATGTGCGCCTAGTTAGCAATCTTGAAAACCGACTTCTAACAATTTCATACATAATATCACATTTCCTATCATCTATTAACTATCACACGATCCATCTTAAAATATGTAAAAACACATCTATTACTTACACCCAGATGAATATGTTAGTGTTTCGGAAAATTAATAATATCTACATTAGAGGAAACTAGCAAATTATCCTATACGTTACACAAAACCATATACACTTACGATTGTGATAGTGGTGCAATTATTCCTATTGTTGGCATTGCCGCATTGATTAAAGAGTTTATTGTGTTTCATATAAGTTTTTGCCATGCGTATTTCCATGTAACAAACCCCACATAAACACATTAACTCTGGATATAACCATTAATCTACTTAAATCAACCCACCATCTTTCACTTAAGTTCACTTCATATCATCAAAGCAGGTGACAATAACAATCGATTATAATCCTCCCATTCATCTCATACCCCCTATCACCCCTGAAAAAACTAAAAAAACACACACACACACACACACAAGAACAATTACTATGACTAATCGTTGAAGAAACAATATGTGATTCTATAAATAATAAATTATTTTAGATAACTAGAAATTTGTAAATAAAGTAAATAGAAACAAATTATTAACCGGATGAATTGAGAAGCCAGAAACAACAATTGATCAAGGCTATTATTAGACACTATATCCTTAAAGCAGATTTCGATCTTACAATTGTGCTTACGAACTTCTTATATGTCTGTTTCTCATGATACAATGATCAAATACACAAAAAAAGTACTATAATTTATGTGTTTAGGTGAACTAAAACTATTTTCTCTCTCTTTTACAAGAGCTATGATGCTTAATTTTTCTATTTATGACTTTTAAGAATAAACAAGAAAGCAAATAGAAGCGAATGAATAAACATTTATGCTTGTTCGAAATAGATATGGGGTAAAAGGGACAAATGAATGGTTACATTGTTACGTGAACTGTCTGGAGATAAAAAAAAAAAAGTTAATATATACATAGATCATTCCTAGTTCCACCACCTTCCACAAAATTGTGGTGTCCTTTAGGACCCAAATACATGCTCAAGGAAGATGTATATAAATTTCTAAAGTTTTATGAATTAACCAATGTAGGATTATTCAAAGTTTTACATCATTTAACCAATGTTTAAGTGGATATTTTTTAAAACAATTTCTCATTCACCCATTAACAGTTTTGAGCAACCAACCATATGATATTATTTTTCTCATAGAAATGAACGCAACCCCAAGTGGACCCGCCTCAAACGTCATATATGGATCCTTTAAGTTAACCAACCAATCATTTTTCAAAATCGTTTCTAACACTAATGTCTATTGTAAACATTCATTCCTGTGGCATAGGACTGCATCCTTTTTGGAACGCATGTCTAACTTATTGAAGATCCAGACCCACCATGAGATGAGTCTCAGTCTAGAGAATTAACTGGTCAAATTTCAGTCTAGTTGTATGGTCAGATGTTTTCTTTTGTATTTATAGGGTGGTTAACAACAAATTTAGTAAACCTTCCAAATTAAATTTCAGACCGGATCCTCTCCTCTTCGTAAATTTTTTTACAACTAGGAGAGGATCACATGCATTTGCCAAAAAGTGAATATCACCTTTTAGGTGGGTGTTTTCTTTTTTGGGGTCTGTGTGCCTCTCCTGTTGCAAATTTTTTTTGCGAACAAGACTGGATCAAAGGTTTAGAATCATCTGATTATGCTTATTTTTGGTCCAGACAATCTGAGGTGAGACCTATTTAATGATGCGTTCCAATGCTTTGAACATGAGACATGTGACATTATGGGTGTGGCACAAGTTTTGTGACGTATAACCCAAGTTGCTTCCTCTAACAAAGAAGTTCTATCCCCCCACCGAACATGTATTTTTATGAAGTAAAAAGATAGTTTTGTCAAAGTAAATAAGTTTGCATCGGTGTGATAATGGTATTTTTCATGAAAAGAAGTCAGATATAAAGGTGGATTTTGAACAAAGCCCAATGCTCAAAAGAAGGTTTAAAGTAATGAAATTATTACTTTGAAATCATTTCATTTCAAATCCCAAAGGCATTTATAGCCATTACGTGATGGTTGAAAATAAACTCACTTAGATTCATATTGATTTATTAATGGATTGATTATCATTCATCCTCAAAATATGAATGACCACATAAAACATTTCATTTTATAAATAAAAAAAAATGGAACATTACTTCATTTCTAATTTTATAGCCATTACATGATGGTTGAAAATGAACTCATTTAGATTCATATTGATTTATTAATGGATTGATTTTCAGTCATCCCCAAAATACGAATAATCACATAAAACATTTCATTTTATAAAAACATCCTAACATGACTTCATTTTTAATTTTAGTTGACAAATCGGTATAAATCTAGATGAATTCATTTTGAACCATCACCTTATGGCTACAAATGCCTAGGGAATTTAAAATGAAATGACTATGTTACAGGTGGCTGCCAAACACGCGCTTAAAAGGGAAGCCAGTGGTACCAGATTGATTCATAGAGGGGAATGAAGGGAGCTTAAAAAGTAAGCACCACCCAAGGAGGTGAATTAAAAAAAGGACAATATTTCTTCATTTTTTTGTTGTTTTTAAGTCAAAATTTGTTGATATATTGTGGTGGAGAAGTTAATGTTATCTAACAATAAGTTTTGGAGACATAAAATTACCACCAAAAAAAAAAAAAGCAAAAAGTTAATGCCATCTAACATAGGTCTTGGAGACATAATATTAATGCATATTTCCATATATGCAATCTATGAGATGTTGTAGAATCCCAGAGAGTGGCATGTCAATAAAAATTTAGAAGTAATCAGGAAAGAAGAAAAAAAAAATTAAGCTTTTGAAAAAAAATAGATTGTAAATAAGTTTGGAAGTACAACAAAGATCTGAGTTCTCTAGTCCAAATAATGTACAAAGCTTAATACTCTTTTGTTAGAGCATAGAAGTTAATTAATAGTTCTAATTCGATATATGACTTTGATGATAACGACTTTTAGGAAAATGATGATTTAAATATCAAGCCAAATGTACCAAAAACCCAAGGGTGTGAAACTTTGGAGGAATCAAATCCCAATTTGGTCAAAACAAGTTTATTTTATCCACACATAAGAATTGATATTAAACCAAATCACTTAAGAATCTAATCTAGCGAGAACAAATGCAACAATTGTTTCATTGAGCGATATCTGCGCCAGTAGTAGGATGAACAGCCATCATCACACACCTGCAGAATGCCGCCGGGGGAATGCTGCAGCCACCCATGCTGGGCCATTGGCATGGTTATTTCACATGAAGTGACTAAATAAAAAAATTTCAATTTGGTAGTAGGTTTAACAAAACGTCTTGCACCGAGGATTAATGCTAAACCCATTAATCATCTTGCAGGGATGGGTTTTAATAAAAAACCCATTTGTTGATATAGTAACTCATGGAATGAGGGTGCTAAATAATGATGCAAGTGATGACCACAATGAAGACAACGGTTATGGTTGCGATGTTGATGATGAGGATGATAATGTAACAGAATAACAAAAATCATAATCTTAATCTTTGTCAAGTGTTTCTTGAACTTGCATTTTATCTAAATCATAAAATCTACAAAAGAAGAGCATCAAAGAATCCTACTAACTGACCAAACCAATCCATGATTAGAATTAAGACAATACAATGTGTGGTTATAACCACCCTCCTTTTCCTTTCCAAGTACCCATCGCTATGCGGCCACCACCTTCCAGCTGAACGCAGTACATCAATAAACCCACAAGGGATGTTGTATCCTTGTCTCTCCCACAAAACAATCATCGAATCTATGTTAGATGCTGACAAGACCAACTGGATACCGACACCAGTCACCAAGTTGGACCGGACCTCATTTGAGCAATCTTATGTGACAGAAAGATGGTTTCAAGCCTAACTGCCAATGTAGCCCAGCCAGTGAAGAAAGATTGCTAGAAGTAGCATACATATCGCAAGAATCATTCCTGGTCTCCCCAAGAGCCAGTTCTTCGTCTTCTTTACACCTTTGACTCCTCTTTGTATCCTATCCGCCCACTGCAACTGGAAAATATGTATACATTTGAATCAGCAAATAGCAAGGAAAACATTTATCCAGATACACATACCCATGGACTATAACTACCAAATGGTTTCTGCCTACAAGCTTTCCCATCAAGACCGGCCTAGTCAGATGTTCTTGATATGGCATCACCACCAGTGTTAATTTTCGGTGGGGTAACCCACTGGATGGTTTGGAGTTTGGACCCCTATCCAATGCATCATAGAAAATTGTACAAAGTGTGACTAGAACTCAAAGGAGTTGGTTGAGTACTCCAGATACAAATCAAGATTAAGCTCAATTATCACTTGGTAGGTCATGCAAAACGAGCTTAGAATTGATACTAGCCCAGCCAAACCAATGGCCAAGTTCTGAGCTGGCCGAGAACAGGTAACAAAAGAATTCATTTATGTAAGGCAAGAAGTGTAAAGGACTCCACAACAGAGACGCTCCGGATTCTGTGCACTCAAAATCTGTGCACAATTCATGTTCAGAGGCATGTGATCACTCACATCAGCATTGAA
>JAOXJP010118808.1:0-13910 GCA_025762735.1 Platanus orientalis | reverse complement strand
ACGAGCTTTCAACTCTACTGGCATAATGACTAGAAGTCAACTGGCAGAAAGTGCTAGGACACCTAGAACACCCTCAAAAGAGCTACCAACCACCAGAAGATCCCTGGGAGCCTCCCCCATTATGTTTTATCATAGGGATAGCCCTTATACTACACCTAGGTCTACTGCAACAGTCAATGTCACCTCTGCCTTGTAGGGACCTAAAGAGACAATAATAGGATCAAGGGGGCACAAGATCCACCAATTGATCCCACAACAAATATAAAAAATATAGACCTCAGGGAGTACCATTCTGACTCTGAAAAGGAACACACCACAACTGCAGAATGGCAAGCCTAGGTAGAAAGCTGAGATCAACGCTTAGTCACTCAAGATATCACAATAGTTGAGTTAAAAGCCATAATCGAGAACCTCACACTCGAAAGACAAGGCACGGTTCCACCAAATCATAATCTTACAACAGTAGAATCGGTAAGGTCGACTGTCCAAAGCCAAACACAAGGGGGATATTCTCATTACACACCAGAGTATGCATTTGCTACCTTACCAGGGGTTGCCTCAGCCGTGAGTGTTACACCCAATGTACCTATTCCACAAAGGCCATTCACGTAGGGTTTCCTGCAAGGTCCACACCAACAAGGACCTCACCAGCCAACATATCATCATTAGGATCCACCACCATATGGACCTATGCCTTCCTAGACTTATGGTTACAATGCATATACATAGACTCCTTTTATACCACAAGGACCATATATGCATCTAGCTACACCCATGATGGACCCTAATTATATGTAGTCAATGATGACTGAAATGCTTAAGGAATATAAAGACCAAGAAACCGTAAACACATATACAACTAAAAATCCATACCCTCCACATATGGATGTGGTACCTTTTCCACCGAAATTTTTCCAACCTCATTTCAACACATTTAATGGAACAACATGTCCTAAGCAATATATTGCTCACTTAGAATCCCGATGTAGGGTTATTGCCTAACATGGTGACTTGTTGCTAAAGTTATTCGTCTAATCTCTAGATGGGGCTGCTTTCACATGGTATTCAAATCTGAAACCTTATTCTGTCCCAAATTGGGAATCAATGAAATAAGCATTCGTCTAGCAGTTTTATAGCACTTATAGGCCTGTGAGGCTATATGAATTGCTTAGTGAAAAGAAGTGAGACAATGAGACAATGGTAGACTTTATTAACAGGTGGAAGAATATGTCTTACGCTTATGAGAATTCACCTCCTCTTAAAACGCTCCTTGAGATGTGTCTACAAAATATAGCCTTCGAGCTCTCTTCATCTTACAACACAGAAGTACTATTGGTTTAATGACCTAATATCCAAGGCGTCTGCTCTAGAAAAGAGATTGATAGAACATAAACATGAGAGAAAAGGAAAATGATGGTTAATAAGATGAAATCCGCTATGATAAGAACTAAGAAGCCACCTACCAAACTAAAAGTCAAGCATACTGCAGAAGCAACTAAGCCAGCCATAGCAGATCAAGAAGCCCCTCCCAAGACACCAAGCATAAAAGAAAGACAAGAGCAGGCTTACACATTTCACCCTAATGACTTGGAGAGTCTATTCAAACAAACAATCGAATATCAAGATATCATACTCCCTGAATCAAAGAGACCTGTAGAAGCTAACAAGGTTAATGATCCAAAATATTGCAAGTACCATCATATTATGGGCCACACCTTGCAAGAATGCTTTGTCTTTAAGGACAAGATTTAGGAATTAATGACAAAAATATTATAAAGATGAACACAAACATAAGGACCACAACCATGAATGTTATTTTTGTTGATAAAGATCTGGTCGACCTCATGAATCCTCAAGATAACAAAAATGATGACGATGATAGGGACAATTGGGTGGTGATTGAAAGCAAAGCCACACATAAGAGAAGGATCCAGCCGCTAAAATAGGGATACAACAGATGTATAGCCCTACTAAATGCATTCGAGAAAGGCCACTCCATATGAAAGGGGTAATCAAGAAAAAGGAGAAGGCTCCTAAGGTTGTGGCTTCCCCACCATTGCTCTAGGAGAGCAACTTGTTAGAACAACCCCCGTGAATGCCAGTGACATTGAAAGAGTTTATGCCCAAAGATTTGCTTCAGTCTCTAGTTGTCACTTGTAATATGGCATCAATTATATGTGATGGTAATCCTCGCCTACCTAATGAATCACAGTCAGCATCGGTGTCACATGGGTCAACAGTAATAATCGATTGGCTCCATAATAGCTTGATATACTAGGACCACGCTAAGGATGTAACTATTCCTATTGCGTGGTACATGTATAATACTAGTAGTATCTCTATTACACTATCAGACTTCATACATGACCCACCATTTCGTCCTACAAGGATCACTCGTCTGCCCATAACTCCATGGAAGTGCATATATTGCAGGAATGTGTTAGACACGTTTAGGCAACGAGCCTTCCCCTGCCATCAGGCCATGTATTCAGAAGCATTTCCCCTAGGCTTTAGGTGCCCCTATTTGCCATTTTCTCAGATAAAGACTATCGATGTCCATGATGTCATCTGTTTAAATTTATGATATCATGCAGAGAGGTGATGCAAAATGACAATTTGTTGTTATGTTTATTTCCCCTCTCCTTGGATGGTCCGCCTCTAGATTGGTATATGGATTTAGCACCCCAAAGCATACCCTCCTAAGGTCGTCTGATTGAAATGTTCATTCAGGAATTCATAAGGCCAAGCATGGAACCCTATGATCCTTAGAATACAGATCCCCTAAGACAACCTCCTCAACAACAGACATAAATAATTTGAGGGCATCCTTGATCAAATTATTACTCAAATACTAGATTTCCGATGATTCGGTGAGATAAGGCAACCTAAAAGAAATGAGGTATATCTTACCCAATTTTTAGAAGATTACCAGCTTCCTCCACTCACATTATATACAGGTGATGAGGATCTGCATTATCACACTAGTCATTTCCTGTAAGAAAGCGGATTGCCAGCCACCGCACATGATTTATTAGTGCGACTTTTCCCAGTCTCTTTGGACTCACACGCTTTTGAATGGTACTAGACTTTACCATCTTGTTATGTCTCTTTATGGCCAAAACCTATTAATCACTTTTATCACCATCAAAGGGCATATAGACACGATCTTCTATACATACAAAGTGTGGTATAATTTTTGCCTCAAGATCAATGGGATGTTGACATGAACACTAGTGAATCCTCAACTTCGACTGATGAAGATGATGGTGCCCCAAATCTAAGAGAAACTCTCCATTGTGACTTATCCTTGGAAGACATGTCATCCCTGGTCACTGACTCAAACAGCTCCATTGGCGATTATTCTAGCTTTGCCACCGCATCTCAGGATTTCTCTGAAGAAGAAATGTCTACCCACCCATAGGTAGGGGTTTGCAATGTTACCAAACTTAAAATCATTACCCCTGTAGGATGTCAGCCACACCCCTGATACATCAACTAAGTCAAGTTACGATCTAGGAAAAAAATTATGCCACAAGGTCCCACAACCAACCAACAAGCTAATGCAATGAAAAAGACAGTCATGGAAACTAAACATAACAAGGCTATCAAGAAGACAAATAATCCCATTCCATATAATGTGATGGCGCATCTCAAGAGGATCTCATCTTTGTTAATTGTCTATGATGCTCTCCGTATGTCACCAGAGCTCAAGGCCTCTATGTTCAATGCGCTGACTCACCAAAACGAGTTTGCTGCAAATGACAAGGTCGCTAGGGCTTCTTGGCAGACCGCGACACGAGAGGGGTTGTGTATGCCCACAGTTACTTTCAAGGATACTGACCATTATTCCAATGACCCTCGTCATAATAAACCATTGTTCATCACATGAACTATTGATAACTAATACGTGTTTAGGGTAATGATTGATGGTGTTTCAGCAGTGAACATACTTTCTTGCCAAAACCCTGGACTACCTAGGAGTGGATCCATCTCAGCTCAAGCCCTATTCAAGCCCAATACCCTTGTCATTCAGGGCTTCAATCAAAATGAGCAACGCCCTCTTGGCTCTGTTAAGCTAAGGACCAAATTCGACCATCTAAAAGATTGGACATATTTTTACATAATTAATGCAGACACCGCTTACAACACTCTCATCGGTCGACCATGGATGCATAAAAATTAGGTGGTCCCCTCCACATACCACTAATGTATCAAGTACCCCTGGCAAGATACTCAAGGCACCATAGTAGCTAACAATAACTCTAAGCAATGGATGCTTATTTTGCTGATGCCACATACTATCAAAAGACTGATCCCCAAGAAGCAGTACATAATACTCCAGGGAAGGATAATGATAATAACGTTAAGCCCCAAAAGCTTAAAGTATGGCATGGCGTTAAAGTAACCAAGAACAAACCCACATTGTTAAAAAATTCGGTGGCACTTAATTTTGTCCTTCCATTAGCACAATTGTTAGCAATACGGGTCGATTCTTATCGATCACCCTCCATTTTCCTCTTTAAAGGCCCTATTCAGTTGAAGGATCACTCAGGTTCCATATCAGAGAGAGAACTCAATGACCCGAACAGTTTGTTACCACACATAAAGTTGGCTCCCCAATTACTCTAGAGTTCCAGCTTTGACCAATAAGGGAAGTGAAAGGATTCTTTATAAGGGTAAGGAAGTTCTAACTCAACAGTTTAAACGCTTATTCCTCCATTCCAAGAACAAAGATGATACAAGAGGGTTGGGCAAGAAACTAAAAGTTTTCTCCCATGCAATAACAGCATATATGATTGATTTACTGGAGGACACTCCCTTTAAATGCTTATTTACGAAGACACAATCGTCATCCTCTAAAGATTTTATTATGGGGCCAATGATGTCGGCTCCTCCGGAACTTGAAGATAGAGGCTAAGCAACAGTCGATAAGCTGATCAAAGTGAACCTAGGAACTGAAGAAGACTTTTGTCTCACCTTCATCAGTGCATGCCTTTCCTTAGAAGAACAAATGTAGTTTCTCAAATTTCTTAGAGAGAACCGAGATGTGTTCACTTGGAATTACTCTGAGATGCCAGGATTGGACCCCAACGTGGCAGTTCATCGCCTCACCATCGATCCATCCTAATGGTCCATTAAGCAACACCCTCGTAAGGTCAAACACGACATTACCAACAAAATAGAAGGGAAGTGGATAAACTGCTTAAGGCCAGATTTATCCATGAGGTCCGATATCCAAAATGGCTTGCCAATATTGTGCATATACATAAAAAGAATGGTTAGATCTGGGTGTGTATCGACTACAGAGACCTTAACAGTGCATGCCCAAAGGATGATTTCCTGTTCCCACTTACCGATTTGTTGGTAGATGCTACCACATGGTATGAAGTTGTCTCTTTCATGGATGGATAGAACCAAATCCAAATGGCTCCATAGGATGAAGAGGCTACCACATTTTGTATGCTGATTGGAATATTCTGCTATAGGGTTATGCCTTTTAGTCTAAAGAATGTCGGTGTCCCTTACCAAAGGGCAATGACCTACATATTTGAGGACCTGCTACATGATGCGGTTGAAGCTATGTCAATGATTTGGTCATGAAGACAAAACTCAGATAGCATCACATTGCCGATCTGAACCAGGTTTTCCAAAGGCTTCATCACTATAATCTGAAAATGAATCCTCTCAAATGTGCTTTTGTTGTATCTTCAGGGCAATTTCTTGAATTTTTTGTTCGACATAGCGGTATCAAAATAGATCCCAAGAAAATTACTATCATAGTTGAAATGCCAATACCGTGGAATATCTCTAAACTCAAAAGGGTACAAGGTAGACTTGCATACATTCATCGATTCATTTCAAATCTTTTAGGATGTTGCCAGCCCTTTTCAAGATTGATGAAGAAGGAAGTTCCTTTTATGTGGGACCAAGCCTATCAAAATGCTTTTGACAGTATAAAACAATACCTATTGAATCCACCAGTACTCATGAGCCCGGCTCTAAACAAACCATTACTATTATATGTAGCGGCTATGAAATCATCCCTCGGGGCACTACTGGCCCAACATAATGAAGAAGGCAAGGAGAATGTATTATATTATCTTAGCAAGACAATGGTCGGTCTTAAACTAAATTACTTGCCCATTGAGAATATCTGCTTAGCTCTAATCATTGCACTATAGAAGTTGAGACATTATCTACTTACTAAAATGGTGTATCTCATATCAAGAGCCAACCCATTAAAGTATATCATGAGTCACCCCTCTGTTCAAGGGCATATCACTAAGTGAATTGTCCTCCTCTCTAAATTTGACATTCATTATGTTCCCCAACGAGCGGTAAAGGGGCCAAGCTTTAGCAGATTTCTTGGCCCCACATCCAATACCTGATGGTTTCTCCCTTCAAATGGAGTTACCCGATAAGAATGTTATACAGGTATAGATAAAGAAAGATTGTAAAATGTTCTTTGATGGAGCATCACAAGGTCCTTCCAGCGCCCTAGGAGACAACATGGATAAGTTGTCAGGGATCGGCATCGTCTTCATCACCCCAGATGATGGCATCACCATGCATTCCCTCACATTAACCGAGGGACGCTCGAATAATGAAACTAAGTATGAAGCTATGATCGCAGGACTTAAGCTGGCCCTAGAGACCCCTATAGATGATCTCATAGTTTATGGAGATTCAGAGCTCATCATCCACCAAATGACCGGTCTTTATCATATTAAAAAGCCAAGTCTAACACCTCATTTCTAAAGGGCTAAAGACTTGGCCAAGTTATTTCGGCACTTACAGATACAGCATGTCAGAAGGGACCATAACAGGCAAGTCAATGCACTGGCTAGCCTGGTCACATCTCTTACACACCCAAGGGATAACTACCTTATTATGCACATTGGAGAAAGAAGGGTTGTCTCCCCATTGTCTGCAACGATTGAGGAATACATCATCCTCACTTGCAACACTAACTTACAAGAGTGTGATGTACAGGAAGGCATGGATGACAAATTAAATTTGGGTGATGAGGATTGGCATGAGCCCTAATTCAACATCTCATGGATAGAAAGGAGCTAATCTACCCTATTAAGCATGCTGAAATGAGATGGCACGCTCTCGATTCACCTTATAGAGTAATCAACTATCCAGGTGGTCGCTAGATGGCATATTATACGCTGCTTATTAGTCGGTGAGGCAAGTAATGTATTGAATGAAGTACATGCCGGTGTATGTGAAGGACACCAAAGCGACCTTAAGCTACAATACCAGTTGAAAAGACTCACTATTATTGGCCAACAACGGTAATTGATTGCATTGAATATGCTAAGCGATGTTGCCTTTTCCAACTACATAGCGACTACGGACATGTGCCCGCCGAACCACTACACACTACCTCTTATTCTTGGACATTTTCTAAGTGGGGGATGGATATAGTATGTCCTATCACTCCAACCTCTTCCAAAGGGCACCACTACATTCTTACCATAACAGACTACTTCACCAAATGGGCGGAAGCTGTCGCCTTGCGAGAAATTAAGGCTTCTAACATAGTCTGGTTTGTCAAGGTCCACCTCATATATAGGTTTGGCATCCCCGACCATATAATTCTAGACAATGGGTAGTTGTTTGTCAGTTCACCTTTATACCAACTCATAGAAAAATAAAAAATTGATTTAAAGCATTCATCACGTTATTATCCTCAAGCTAATGGTTTAGCAGAAGCCTTCAATAAGACTCTTTGTAAAATCATAAACAAAATGGTCTCTAGGCATAAAAAGGACTGGCATGAACGCTTACCTAAAGCACTTTGGGCATATCGTACAACTTTTCGTACACTAACACAGGCAACTCCTTATTCCCTTGTATTCAGGGTAGAGGTTGTATTGCCAGTTAAAATCCAAGTCCCATCACTGCAAGTTGCAATACAGGATGGTTTGATGGATGCAGAGGCTACCATGATTCACCTTTTAAAACTTAAAGCTCTCGATGAATCCAGGCTCGCTGCTCAACAACACTTGGAATTGTACCAAGCCCGCATGGCAAGGGCTTACAACAAGAAAGTCAACTGCGCTCTTTCACCAAGGGTGAGCTTCTCCTTCTTGCATGATCACCACCTGACCCAACTAGAAGAAAAGAAAGTAAATTTACCTCTAAATGGGATGACCCATATGTAGTTGAAAAAGCCTATCCAAATGGTGCATACCTCCTCTATGATTTAGAGGGCAACCAAATCTTCCTTGTTACCAATGCCAGATTCTTAAAGAAATATTACCCCTAAAATGACAAAAGAGGGGCTTTAAGGAACTACGTCGATTTGATCTTGTTTGGTATAAGTATGTAGGCAGTCTGGGTTTCTCTATGACTCGAATGTAACCACATCAAAAAAAATCATTTTTGATCCCATTAAAAACCAGCAATGGTAATGAGATGCAAAAAGTAGGCAATCTCAGTCTTAGGTTAAGGGATCCTAAGGGCAAAAAAGGAACATATATATTAAATAATGCATGATGAAAAGGGCGTGGTGAAAACCTGTATGGGCACTAAGAGTAAGAAAATCCCCTCATGGCAAGATCAAATTCTCATTGATCTCATTGAAAACTAGTAAGGGCAATGGGATGCAACAATTAAGCAAACCCCAGACCTATTGGGAAACCACAAGGAGAAAAAAGGAACACTAAAACCCAAAATCCCACAATCGAACTACAACCGAGCTTGATCCTATTCTAGGGTATGTAGGCAACCTTCCATAACAAAATAGGCATAGCCCCATCATCATCCACATCCTAATCTCTCCTTGAGAACTATATCATTTTGTTTTATAACTACATGATACATTTCTCAAATGAGGGAGGGGAGAAAATACTCACACATGAAAATTTTTGTCAAAATAATAAAATATTACAACAATAAAGGAAACAATACAATGAAGGGCACCCTACCTTATCACTACACTACATTCTCAATCTTTCACCGCATCAAGGCTACTAAAGCTTAGGAGCTTAGAGAGCAACGTAACCAACACCTCTATAGTCACCTCTAGAGCGTCATTCACAGCATTAACATCTGATTACGTCATGTTAAGATTGAATATGGTCTCCTTAGAGACTCCACTGCGCTGATCGCTCGCTCGACTCATCAGTTTACCCCTGCAACGGTTTACTATATAGATGGTACGATGAATTAAGTTGCCCATGTGATCGACAAACCTCTTGCGAGATTCCAGATTCATCATTTTGTTGTAGCGTTCCTTCAGCGCCTCTATCTGTGCCATCAACTCATCAGCATCTCTTAGTAATGGACCTATCTCTTTGAGCACCCGGGTTTATTGAGCAATTAAATCAGCCATTCCGATCTCTTCTTCTTAGAGGCGCAAGCGGACATCATGCTCTGGCCCTTTCAGCACCTTGATGTCCTTCACTTCACAAAGTTTTGACAAAGCATCAAGGAGCCATATTACAGTGCCTCAACTCAGAGTTATACACACAAGTTTCTATGTGAGCTAGCATTCTAGGATTTCTTCCCTGACAAAAGGGAGATCCGCCTCTTTAGCAGACATGCCAACCAGATGCAAAATCAGTGTATCCCGCTCCCTATGAGCCTCATTAACCTGCGCCTCCACTTCGTTAGCAGCAAGCATTCTCACCACATTTATAAAATCAGCATATTTAGATTATGAAAACCAAAAGATTCAAGGGTTATTACAAGGTGATTAGTAAGTACCATAATCAAATAAGGACGTAGGATCCTCTTCTTTGGCTAGGGGAGACTCGTCCTGCCTTGCTCGTGACCGCGATGATTCCCTAACTTCCAGAACACTGGCCGACCTTCTCTTTGGAGCCATTTTCTACAATACAAAATAAAAGGGTGGTTAGTGCAATCAAATGAAGGACTCTCCCTATATGGTTACTCCTTAAATAAATGTCAAAGGAACCCTTACCAATTTCATCTACAAAAGTTAAAATAACAAGAAGTGTGATGAGCAAGGCCCTCTTATTTATAAACATGAATGACCGTGAGCCTTGGGAAAAAGGCATCTAAAAAAAAAGAGAACAAAAGCAATGCGTCCATTTATTATAATGATCCAGATTCAAATAACATCAATAAAGTACCTCTTATAAGGCAATGGTTTGGTACCATCATCAAGAGAATGTTGTTGATGTCGCTTCAGAAATATACTATTACAACGTCCACTGTAAGGGCAGGAAATCTCACCTACATGGAAAAGTGTACACATGTTCGTGGTTTTCGACTCTCATAATGTCAATATTAATCACATTGGACTCTCATAAATTAAATTATATTTGGCTCTCATAATGTCAATATTAATCGGATTCTACTCTCATAAAGTCAATTATATTTGACTATCATAATGTCAGTTACACATGACTCTTATAACGTCAACTACATTCGACTCTCATAATGTCAACTACATTCAACTCTTATAATGTCAATCTCACTTGACTCTTACAATGTCAATCACATCCATTTTTCATGTTTGACTCCCATAGCATCACTCACGTTGGACGCTTATGATACAAGCCATAAGTTGACTCTTATAATACTGATCTCATCCGGCTCACATAACGCTAAAGCTAATAATGACAATGATGATGTGGCACTCAAAAGTACTGATTCTCATAATGTCGGGACTTATAATGTGTACACAAGAATATATATACTCAATATACATGTAAAGGAAGTAACTAAAAGAAGGAAATTACAAGAGAAGACAAAACAATAAATTACGGAGCTCTATATCTTTCTTTCATTAACAAAAAGAGGGGTTACATCATGCTAAGGCTACATTATCTTGGGAAAGCAAAAAGGAGGGATTTACATAAGTCTTCTTCAATGGCCATGGAGAATCGAGCTTGACCACCCCGCATGACATATTCTTCATGAAGACGGTCTACGGTAGAAGAAATCGTAGTAATCCTTGATTCAAGGGTGGTTCCTTCTGTTGCTTTCACCTCTCGGGTCGCTGTGAGAGTTGCAATCCAAACTTGCACCCTTGATAGCTCCTCTTTGGCATCAGCCAAGTCATTATCAACATCGGCCATCGAGTCATAAACTCTATCGAGCTCCTCCATTAAAGTTTTCTTTTCAGCCTTTGCAACATCCATTTTAGCGACATTGCTCCCAATATTGGCAAGTTCCAGCACCAAGGCTGATTGCTTCATTAAGGATGTGAAAAACATCTCTACACCTCATCAAATCCGTTCATTGTGAATATGGATTTCCACATCCTCTATAAGGGTCGTTAATACCTCACCCTGTGTACTCAGGAGATTAAGCGATGAAGGTGTTAGAGTCATCATTAAGTCAAGCATCCCTTGGTGGATTACATGTGCTAAGGCAATCTTGGAAGGATGCTGAATGGCACTAGCAGTGCTCACGATCTCGTCTAGACAAGTAAAGGGACGGTGTCAGCAATGATACCCTCCCCAGAACCATCAGTCCACCATTGGTCATCTTTTTCAGAATCCTCATAATCTACCAGTTCCTCCATCTCAGACATGACCACATCATGTAAATTGTCGGTGGGGACTTGAAGGCCTATGATTGCCTCAGAATTTTGAGAAGAATTTACTTCGACAAAGTTCATGCCTAGCACCGATTCTACAATGTTTCGTTGCTCCTCAAGGGTGATGATAGGGTAGGTCTTATCTATTTGTTCGGTTACTAAACCTGTCTCCCCTAACATTGGAACATTGTGTTCATCTGTTGTGGTCATCTTGGGGCTGTTTTCATTGAGGACTGGTCTCTGTATCTCAAGGGTGTAAGTTCCACTGTACCTTCTACTAGAATCTGGGTATAGAATAATCATAAGATAAAAGAGTCTGAGATAGCAAAATAGCAAAATGAGAATTATTAAAGTTATGCAAGATATACATATATGATAAACATACATTGATGTGCTCTTTAAGAGGTGTTGGTGAAGGAGGATTCCATGGCTCTTGCTTAGGAAGTACACTATAGGATCTCCAACCTCTGGAATACTTGAGGAAGCCCCCTCTTCGAGAATGCACTAGGGTCTATCATCTTCAATGGCAAATTTTCCCTTAAAGGGACATAAAGCTCCTATCTGGTTGTCTCACATGATGCGGCTATGGCCTGTTGAACTTGGGATACCACTTCTTCTTCATTACTTGGCTCATCACTAAAGTGAGTGGGTTGACCAATGGCAAGAGAGCATTCAACAGCAAAATGAAATGCTTCATCTTCCCCCAAGCGCTTCTCTACGGTGTCGTGTGCATATTTGGATGTTACAAAGGGCAGGCTCCTTCCTGTAGCTGCCAATTCCTTCTTGATATTTTCTATATAACTGGGAAGAGAGTTATGAGTCACTAGGAAAATATCCTGGCCAGTGGGGAGATATGCCTAAAGCTTATGTGTGATGCCAATCACTTTCTAGAAGACACAGTCTAGAAAATGGCCTTCCAGGTTATATCCATTCATGGTGATGATGAGCTCGTGCACGGTGCCCCCACGATACCATAAGGCCTCGAGTTCCTTTCTAATCAAGGTGTAAACACCATATAACTATTTATGGGAGGCATACGGTTGAATCCTTGATGGCTCCCATGGTCTTTTAGGTGTTCTGGACCTAGTATAAGCAGTTTCTTAACCCAGTTGGCTCTCCGGTTCAGACCTTTCATTAATAGAGGTATGGGAAGGATGATTGAAAGGCTGTGCTAAGCCCTGCTCTTACATTATTGACAATATGCCGGCCAGTTGCCTCTGTTCCTCAAGGGTCTTACCCCCTGACATAAACTCCCTAGCTAAAGGGATGTCACTACCTCGTCCTTACTGAAGTCTTGATCTAGTAACTGCATCTTAAGGCTTCTCAAAAGGATAACCCCCAATGTCTTCAAAATCATCCTCACAGATGGGAGAGATCCATTAGGCTCCCTAGCTCTATCAGAGGATGGGATGAGCTATGGTCCCTTTCCATGGGATTTACTTTTTACTCATATCCTCCTCTTTGACCTATTTGGCTCTTATTCTCCTTCGGTGGCCGAAGGAGACAATGGTAATGAATCAGCATCCTCTTGATGACCTCGTGGTCATCTATTGGATCACTTGGGCCATTGAACAGCTGATGTCTTTTTGGTCAACATCTTATTCCAAGACTTGTCGACCATTATTACGGTACCTTGACCATCATAAAAAATAACTCGGGAGTTGTCTCCATCCTCATTGTATCTTACAATAGAGAAGAATGAGTTATACCACCATTTGGCATAACAGTAATTAAATTGGAGGTTATCTTGTTCAACCATTTCTTCAGGGATGGCCGCATGACTACCTGTGCCCGACCTCACAAAATATAGATAGGCCCCCTGGATCCTCTCTAAGCTAGTTGTCCTACCTACCATCTTTGCCTTAGTAGGGAGAGAGACAAGCCCTTGAAAACATGAAAATTGGAATGAAAATCGGTGAGGATTATAGGCTTCTATATGAAAATGGTTGTCTCTCCTCCATGCCAAATGACCGCTCCGAAGAGAGCAGAAATACGCCCACGCCTCTCTCGTTAGCGACCCATCATCTAGTAGGGTCTGCTTTTCAAATAAGTTGTCCTAGACGAGGATAAGTTTATGAGTAAAACAAAATAAAGCAGCAGGTCACAACACCATCTCTACCCCCTGATTCTTTAGAGTATTGATATATGCATTGGTACGGAGATACTTTTCCCCACTCTGGTAGAAGGAAGGGAAATAAAGCCCCAACCACACATAAAAGTACTGAAAAGGGAAATGTACTAGTTTCTCCCTTATCCAACCCTCTTTAAGACCTGCTTCCACGGTATCATGCAGGCCACTGTACAAGCAACAAAGACTCGGGACCGTCAAATTCATGCAGATCCTTCAGCTAGATTCGTAACAACGATGAACACTCCAAGGGGTATT
>JAOXJP010118797.1:0-13910 GCA_025762735.1 Platanus orientalis | reverse complement strand
GAGGCTGTTTCCGTGACTTGAACCCGCGCCACCAGGGACGCTAACGGTAAGCCTTACCGTTGGGCCAAGCCGCCCTTAGTAGTATATATATATATATATACTGCTCGTGCTTCCCTGTTTTTCGGGTTTTAATAAAATTTTCTTTATATATATATATATATGTATGTATGTATTGTTGACTATTACAGAATTAGGCTTCATGCAATCATAAAATTCTGCCCATGCTTTACCTCTATGGTATCCTTTATAAGTATCAACTATAGCCTCCTGTAACATAATGAAATGTCACCTTCAACACGTTGATCCATACAAAGGCATTGAAATCAAAATGGATGTTGTGGCTTTGAAATTGCTTAATTCTTCATCTTTGTTTCATTCCAGAGCATCCACTTCCACCTTCATCTGTATGTATGTGTATTTGATTAATGATGCGAACGTGGTGATTCTGAAGACAATGTTCCAAAAATGTGTCTTATATAGAAATGAAGCCAAGTTTACCTTGTTGAAGTAGCAGCCAACCCTATTAAGCAGCTGGCCTAGAGGAACCACTATTTGGTTAGTGGCTATTGACATCAGCACCGACAGTTGATTTACTTTTTTTTTTTTTTTTGGGGGGGGGGGTGGGGGGTGCTTAACACTTTTCAGTGCTGATTTGTCCACCCCCAGATGCTCAGCAGAGGTTAGCTTTCTTAAGGGAGGTTAGACACAATCCTTTGTGCCCAGTGCCCTGGTGACTGCAGCACCGTCTCTAGAAAAAAGATGCCTCGGGTTCGAACGCGATCAGCAGCATTTGTCCACAATTTTGTGTTTTCCTGTTTTGAATTAGGTTACTACCATACCAAACAAATCCAATAAACATAAAACCAGAGGTGTGTTGTTAAGGTTTGAGTTCGCCATACATTGACTTGTCTAGTCCACAATGGTTCAGGGTAGAGGTGTCAACAAGCCGAACTGAGCCTAACTTTCCCAAGCTCAGCTCAGGCTTGGTTCATTAAGACTGAGGCAATGGGACCCAGCTTTTGTGCACACAAAATTGATGTGCAATGTGTGCACATGGACCAAGGGGCAAACACATCAGCACCAAAAGTAATTTACACTTTTTGGGGGTGCTTATCACTTTTTGGCGCTGATGTGTCCACCCCTTGGTCGCACAAATTGCACACGGATTTTGTATGTACAAAAGCCGAACGGGTGCAATGAGGTAAGCTGAGTCCAGGCTTAACTCACCACAAACTTAAGTTTACTGTTTCGGGCTCAAATCTTGAAGCCCAATAACCTACGAACCAAACCTCCTCCTAAGGCTAAAGATGTAGTTGGTTGAAACAGATCCAACTACCCATATTATTCCAAGCTATATCTATATATATATATTATATATAAATATATTTTATGTTCACACATGTAATACAATAAGCTATATTTATATATATTATATACATATATAAGACCCTTATCAAACTAAGTTCTAAGCGAGCTGAGTATAGTGCAACTTGACTCAATGTCACTTTACTAAACGAGTTCACTTTGAGGCTTAGTCTCAGCTCTATTAATTTATAACAATACAAAAGCTCAACTCATTATGAGCCAAACTGGGCTCATTGACAGCCGATTGAGGACACCTCCATTAATTGCATTTTATAAGAGGGCAATTCCTCTGCAACAAGATTTTCGTCTGACTTACCAAGTTAACCATGGATCAAGTGAATCACTTGGTTGACTCTAGGTTTTTGCTCCTCAACCGCTTATGTTTGAAGATGCAAGGAAATGTGTTCCTTAACCACTTAGGTTCGAAGATGCCAAAATCATACTAGTTTTCTCATCCTCTTCCCTTTTTTCCCATTTTTTCTCTCTTTCCTGTGCCCACCCCTAGTTGGTTTCATATTGCTTCTCAAGTCTCTAGGCAACGCTTATGTCTCCGATTTGTTGTTCTCAGCATCCTGGCTGAGCCCATATCTATAAGATCCATCCACTCCCTAGACTATGGCGATAGTTATGGAAGAACACGAAATCATCAAAATTGCTGAAATCTAACAAGCAAAAGGCCAAGACAAGGAGGAGCTCTTATACCAGTTGCAAGCTTCATGGAATGTATCCCATGAAATCATTATGGGAAAGCACTATAAGAAGACCACAATGGGCGATGACACTCTCTGCACTGGCAAAGCCCCTTATGAGGAAACCACACAATAGAGATATTTTTGTCAAGGTATTATCAAAAGCTTGGTCTTGGTCCAAGCTTGTCAACATCTTCCCCCTCGCTAATGGGAGTTACAGGGTCATTTTCCAAAAGCCTATCTACTTTTGCAAGCTCTGGACAGATGGTCCATGATATTTCAACAAAAATATTATAGCTATCTTTTCTTGGAAACCAGGTATGAGCCCGGATGAGGTGGAGTTTGTGGAGGTCAATTTTTGGATTCAATTTCATAACATCCCATGGGATCACTACACAGATGTCGTGGCAAAAGTGTTTGCCAAGAGGATGGGAAGTTTCAAAATGGTTAACCACAGTGAGCAAGGTTTCCTCCGGGTAAGGATTGGCATTGGCACCTCTAAACCTCTGGCTCAAGCCTTTAGATTGAAGTGCAAAAATGACTTCATTCATTCGATAATGATAAAATATGAATTCTTGGGTAATTATTGCTACTATTGTGGCATTCTTGACTATGATGATAGTGAATGTGATATGAAATTTGAGGATAAATGCTTAGGGCTCCCTGTCGATTATATCCAAAAGATGAGAGGCTTAACAATGGGTCTTCGTGCTGATTCAAATAGACGTTCTAGTGCTGGTAGCAACTCAATTCTCTTGGCTCCCCACCAGTTTTTCAAAACTGCCCTGCAAGCTAAGCGTTCAACCATATTTGGCTACTTTGGAGATGAAAGAGTCAACTCAGTGACTAACAAGCTCATCCCGAGTCACGTTCAAAACTTGCTAAGTGAACTTAACTTAGTCAAAGAGGCATCTACTTACCCAAGATCAATGGCCATTGGGACGAGCGTGGGAAAGCTTCTACTCACTAACAAAAAGTCCTTTCAATAGGAAGGTTTGATGTCCCAGGATTACACACAACCTATGGAAAAGCTCGTTGAGTCGAAGTTGGAGGAGAGTAGGGATGTCAGGAACCATCCCATTCTATCAAGTACTCAGCATACTAAGTCCACAAAAGAAGGATAATATCCTCCTTTCTCAAATCAAATCTCTCTAAAAGGAACCCTGACATCATGATCAACAGAAATCCAAGGGACCTCCTTTGTCCACCATATTGAATGAACCGAGAACACTCTTCAAAGTTAGAATAACCCTTTTTCATCTTTGCTTTTTGACGAGTGCAGTCAACCTAATCTAAGTTGTATTGAAAATCCACCCCTTTCAGGAAATCACGTGATCAACCATGTTGGAAAACCTCATCCCTTGAGTTCAATTCAGGCCTTTCAAAACCCTTGGTCAGGCCAGCTTTTTTAAAAGAACCAAAGTCAATCACTAAACCTTGGGTGAGCCCAAATCAAAAGGGCAAACCGGAATTGGGAGATGGATTTGACCAACAATCCTCCCATCTGTAGGTGGACTCCAGAATCAAATACACCTCTGTGAAGATGAGAGACGTGCCTAAGTCTCCTTGCCTGTTACCGCTCTTGCCTCCAAACACAAATCCCCTTAGAGAAGTGGGGGCCTTTACTGCTATAGAACTGAAAAGATCTCTCCAAGTGCTGATTTCAACTAAGAGTGATCCCCGTTGCGGGAAAAAAGCTAGGGGGATGGAGGAGCCTTTAGCAGGACCGAATCTAGCTAGGGGAGGTCCCCCTCCTCTCTTTTGTTGAAGGAAAAAAGAAGTCATGAAGAAGAGGGCTTGCCCCAAGGACGTTCTGTCCAATTCATCACTCAAAGTCCAGTGCATCCACCCCGATAAGGGGAGTGAGGTACTTCTAAACCTATCTATCAATTTTCACTATAGCTCCACTCAAAAGGTAAATTTCATTTTCTCAGGTGTTAACTTTGCTAAAGTGATTGAAATGTTGTTTCTAAACAAAATTAAGTCTAATCATTTCTTAAATAAACAAGTAACCATAGAAAAAAAAAGGGTAACCGTAACTACTATGCCTTTCTCTTTTGCAAGAAATGAAGGCAAAATTATTAAGTACAGATCATTAGGAAGAGTATAGTCAAATCCCGTCTCTAAGGGATGCTCTAGAAACTGAAAAGATCAATATGTTATCACTCTGTGCTATGGGAATGCTACGGGGACTACTCCCCTACTGAAAATCTCCTTCATCCCATCTTTCTCTTGGATCTAATGTGATGTTTGGGGGTCCTTTGGAGTTAGAATATCTCCCTGGCAATATGTTAAACCCCACCTAAAACCCCCTAAATAGGTTAGGTCCCTCCATTATTCTTATAGAGATTACCTTAGGACCGGTACCCTTCGACCTCCCTGTGTTCAGCATACCATAGAATTTTTAAACTAAAATAACTTGAGTATATGCGTACTGCTCCCTCTCCGGGTAATTTATTCCCAATTATCCAAAATCTCTGAATGGGTTCCGTTGTCTGTCCCAAAACAGCACATCAATGAATCATGAAGATCTACGCTTGGAACTACTAGAGAATTGGGCAATCCCTGACAGCTAGAGCACTGTGGGCAATGATAAAGTCCAAAAACCCGTAAATTGTTTTTGTTTCGAAGACCAAATGTCATGGTGATGTCTTTCTGAAGAAAGTTGGTTTATGCAAAGGCTGGCACCTTAAAGTGGTTGATTCAATTGGGATTTTGGGTGGCTTAGCGCTCATTTGAAAAGAGGATATTGAGGTTAAAGTCATTGAATTAAATCCTAGATTTATTACTGCAAAAATTCGAGATAAGGAGTCTAATACTTTTTGGAGAGCCATCTTTGTTTATGGCGAGCTGACAAAGGATCTTAGACCAAATTTTTATAAGTTGATTATCTCTAAAGTCTCTAATATTAAGGGTCCACTCCTCTATTTAGGGGATTGTAACTATATCTAGGATCATACGGATAAAGTGGGGGTAACAGGATTCTTAGTAGTTGCATTAGAAATGCTCATAAGATCCTCGATGAGGGTTCTCTTCTTGATTTGGGTCATCATGGCCCCCATTTTACCTGGGTTAACAAGCAAGGAAGTAGGAGACATATTAAAGAAAGACTAGATCAGACAACTATCAACAATGAGTGGAATTCTTTGTTTCCTATGGCCATTTTAGAAAACCTGAACATTCATGGGTCTGACAACACTTGCCTTGTTTTAGACTTGACCCCCTAATCAAATTCTTCCCCTAGGCCTTTCATATTTGAATAGGTTTGGACAAGTTACCCAAAATGTAAAGATCATATCTCCTCTGTTTGGAATAGAAATCACAACCATGACTATCTGTCTAAGGTGAAAAATAGATTGGACGCTCTGAAGCCTTCTTTGAAGAAATGGAATAAAAATATCTTCGAGAATATCGACAAAAGGATTCAAGAAGCTAAAGTCAATCTAGATAATCTCTATAAGATACATCCTAATGAAGATATTTTGAAAACCATAAAAAGGAAGAAGTCAACCTTGATGATTAGATCCATAAAATGAGATTCTATGGGCTCAAAAATCTAGAACCAATTGGTTAAAATGGGGGGATAAAAATTCAAAAAAATTTCACCTCTCTACCATGGTTAGGAGGGCTAGAAACATAATTGTCTCTATCAAAAATTCTAATGGGGATTGGATAAAAGGCCAAAAGAACATTCAAAATTCTGCAAAGGATCATTTATCTTCCCTAGTCACTTCCAAAGGTCCTACTAGAGATCAAATTGTCAAGATTACGGACAAAACCTACCTTTTCCTCTCAGACGAGGCAAAGGACCTGCTCAATAGAGATTTTAGTAGTGAGGAAATCGAAAGAGTTGTCTTTCAGATGGAAAAACTCAAGGCTCCTAGGCCGGATGGGTTCCAAGTGGGCTTCTTCCAAGAATACTAGGAGATTGTTGGTGAAGATGTCATTGGGACTGTTAAAAACTTCTTTAATCACCTCTCCCCTCTAAGATTTATTAATCAGACTTTTATAGCTCTTATCCCAAAGCTTAAAACCCTTGAATTAATGATTGACTTTAAACCCATTAGCTTATGTAATGCCTTTTACAAGATCATTGCTAAATCTTTGGCCAATAGATTAAAAGGGGTTTTCCTTGAGATCATTTTCCTCCATCAAAGTGTGTTTGTCAAAGGAAGACATATCTCTGACAACATTCTCATAGCGCACGAGATGCTTCGTTTCCTTAAAAGGGATAAGTCCTGCAATCACAATATGACCATAAAGCTTAATATGAGTAAATCCTATGATCGTGCAGAGTGGGATATGGTCACTGCTATGATGGAACAAATTGGTTTCAATCAAAATTGGGGAACCTAGATCCGGGAATGAATGTCTTCGGTTTGCTACAAAGTCCTCATCAACGGATCTCCGAGGTCAGAGTTTCACCCTTCTAGAGGCCTTCCCCCCTTTATCTCCTTTCCTTTTTCTTCTCGACATGGAGGGTCTTTCAGCCTCCCTAATCGACCTGAAAAATTCCCATAGATTGTCTAGTATAAAGATTACCCGCTCAAGCCCTACTATCTCTCACCTCCTCTTCATTGATGATTGTTATATCTTTTCCAAAGCGAATCCAAAAGAAGCGGGGGGAATTATGAACTGCCTATCTAGCTTTAGTGAAGCTTCGGGCCAGACTATAAACCATGAAAAATTGGAGATTATCTTCAGCCACAATACCCCGCGCCAATTTAGAAAAATTGTTGCAAGCAACCTCAAAATCAAACAAGCTTAAAATGTTGGAAATTATTTAGGTCTTCCTTCCTCTATCAGCAGAAACAAAATCTCCCTCTTCTCCTATATTGAAGATATGACTAAACAAAAGATCCAAGGTTGGAAAGGAAAGATCCTCTCTCAAGTGGGCAAGGAGGTCCTTTTAAAATTTGTGGTGTCTGCAATTCCCTCCTATCCTATGTCTATTTTTTTTAATTCCAAAGATGATATGCAATACTATAAAGTCAAATCAACGAAAATTCTGGTGGGGTAGTGAAAATAATGACAAGAAAATCAATTGGATCTTGTGGGATAAGATGCAAAAAAACAAAAAAAGATGGTGGCATGGGTTGTCGGGATCTCCACCATTTCAATTTAGCCTTGTTGGCCAAGCAAGTCTGGAGAATCCTTCATAACCCTGAGAGTTTATGGGTGAGACTTCTCAAGTTTCTCTATTTTAGTAGTGGCCTTTTTATGAATATAAAAGGTAAATCCAATTGCTCTTGGGCTTGGAAGAGTATCATGAGGGGTAGAGATCTATTAGCAAAAGGGCTCTGTTGGTGGGTTGGCAATGGGAATGATATTGATATATGGAAAGACTCTTGGATTCCGAACATTCCTGGTTTTAAGCTATCTCTTATTCATCAAGAACCCCCTTAAATCCACAAAGTTGATAAGCTCATTGACCCTATTTCTAGAGGATGAAATTTAAGGGGGATCACAAACCTCATCTCTCATAAGGAGATGGAGAGCATCCTTAGAATCCCAATCCCCCAGGTTGATATGAATGACTACCGTATTTGGCACCCGGACAAGAAAGGGATTTTTTCAGTTAAATCGGCTTATTTTCTATCCTTTAACCACATTTCCAACACCGTCCCCCCTCCTTCCAATATTGCTCCCCCTCCCTCCCTCCCTTGGAATGTGAAATGGAATCTCAACATCCCCCTTAAAGTTAAACATTTCTTATGGCGTGCGTGTAAAGAGGCTCTCCCCGTTAAGGAAAACTTAACATTTAGGAACATCTCTGTTATGGATCTTTGTTCTTTATGCAAAGAGGCCAAAGAGACCACCATGCACCGTCTTGTCAATTGTAGCCGTGTGGCTCCTTTGTAGTTTGCCTTCCCCCTTAGTTTAAGAACCTCAAATGTGTTTGCAAATACTTTCTTGAATGGATTAAGTTCTGGTGTAACTATTACTATGGGTCAAAATTTGATCGCTCGTGTATCTTAGACACTATAGCCATCTTTGCTTAGAATATTTAGAAATCTTGTAAGAAATCTATTTTTGAAAAAATTGATTTCAATATATTTAATGCTTTGTCTACTTCTTTCAGGATGCTCAATGAATCCACTGATAGATTGGGTCCTTTTTTGTTTCCAGAAGGGCACGTTGAAGACTTGGCTTGGAAGCCTCTAGAGAACACTTTTTGAAGGTTAATTTTGATGGTTCTTACTGTGCATTATCGCAACGGGAAGGTGGTGGGATCATGGTGCGTGATTGGAGGGGAGATTTGATCCATGCTAGATCATTCCATTGCCTTGGGAGTTCTCCCTTGATGATCGAATGCTTTGCCGCTAAGATGGCATTTTCTTTTGCCCATGATCTAGGCCTTAGCAATCTGATTTTGAAGGGAGACTCTCTTGAAATCATCTCTCTCCTCTCAAACCCACTTGAAGAGACCCCTTGCATCAAAGGACTAGTTCAAGAATGTCGTAACTTCATCAAATCTTTCTTAGTTTTTCGATGCTTCCATGTAAAACGTTGTGCAAATGTTGTGGCTAATTGTTTGGATAAGCACAACGCCTCTTCCATTCTTATGGAAACTTGGTCTTCTACCCCCCCCTCGCCTTGGCTAGAGGCTGATCTGAACCTTGATGTAGCTGCCCTTGAGCAGCCTATTACTTCTTAATTTACTATCGTTGCTTACCAAAAAAAAATTACAACTAAAGTTACTGTTTAAGATTCCTTAAAAACCCTTTAAGGTTCCTTGAATAATGTGATTACTCTTCCAAGAGTTCATTAATAAAGTAAGATTACATACAAAACTAATACCCATTAGAAATCATAG
The DNA here is from genome assembly GCA_025762735.1 of Platanus orientalis. NCBI lineage: Eukaryota > Viridiplantae > Streptophyta > Magnoliopsida > Proteales > Platanaceae > Platanus > Platanus orientalis. Next base: position 5,039 of record JAOXJP010118797.1, on the reverse strand, counting down.
AACTTTTTTCAATTTCTTTTAAATTATTAAATTCCTCATTCAAAACAATGAATCAGTCATAATTTTTATATAAAATATATTGTTTAATTGATAGAGTTTAAAATACTTTTCACTAAAAATTTAATTAATAAAGATATCTCAGACATTTAATGAGACAAACATTGCATATCTTTTTATAAATAGATCTTCATAAAAAAAAACGTTGCAGCTATTAAAATTAATCATCCAATATTATGTGTATAATGAGTAAATTTAATTTCATATTTTTGTTTAGAAATGTCATTATTTTGGCTTAAATACAATCATTTTTATTATTCTAAAAAAATAGATTAAATTAAGACAAAATAAAAGCATTAGTGCATTTTGACATGATTTATATTTATATTAATAACTAACCATTTAAAAACCACCAGTTTCTATTAATTGTGGCCCGAAACAGAACAAGGCTGCTCACCATATGATAGCTATCACGGCAAGCGACCACATTTCTCGAAGATGGACTTATTCACATGTTTTGGGTGAATTAGCTTCTGTTGTTACATTTGAATCTTATAAATATATGGATCATTTTTAATAAATGAATAAGTCTTAGTTCTTTACATATATATATATCCAACAAACAGCCTTATTCCAACTATTTGGGGTTAGCTACATGAATCTTGTTCTGCCATTCCACTCTGTTTAAGGCCATATTTGCTCTTAAAATACAAGCTACTTGCATTGTCTCACTCTTCTCTCATTGGTGCGGTCATTGGTTCCATTAAATTTAAAATATAAAACATTTATAAAAAATATATAATTCAGAACTTTAGCTTAAAATCCAAACATTTATAAAAAATAATAATTTTGAACTCTAGCTTAAAATCCAAATGGTGTTAGCCAGTAAACTGTTTCATCTTATATATGATCACCTTATTTAAAGAGTCATTGAGGAGTCACATCACACTCTTAGAAGATAGTCATGTGTTGTGCTGTGTATTTGCTGCGTAAGCTTACGCAACGTATCATCCACTTTCTGATCCCCCGCCAGTTCTTAACGGAGCCAAAACAAAACTACGTGGACATCCCCTTTTCTCTCTCATCCACATGGACATTCTTATCAATTTTTTGGTGCTTGAATTTTTCCAAAATACCCTTTTATATTTCCTATTCTCTCTCTCCTAAAATTTCTCAACAAAATTATCTTTTCCTTAAACGTTTTTAAAAAAATAAAAAGTAAAAATTACTTTCTCACACATTTTCTAATCTTAACTCCTAAAATCTCTCCATCTTCCTCTATCAATAAAATCTCTCCATCTTCCTCTATCAAATATAATCTCAAACGTCTCCTTCTCTTAACTCCAAAAATCTCTCACAAATCTCTCATCTACGTGGATACTCTATCAAAATTTTTGTTTATGATTGTTCCCAAAACACCCCTGTCTCGCTCCTCTAATCTCTCCCAATACGTCTCTCTCTATCTTCTACAATCTCACCCCAAAACATTTCTCTCCTATAATCTCTCACTCCAAAACTCTCCTAAAATCTCTCACTCTAAAATGTCTCTTCCCTATAATATTTTTCTTATTTTATCTCACCAATAACTCTTTTTTATTTTTCATACTCATGTCTATCTCATTTTTTCAATTTAATTTAGATTTATATATATAGAATTTCTTTGATCTCATCTTTATCTTCTAACGTCCCTCCCCCTTATCTAACTCTCCCATATCCCTAAAATCTCTCATAACAATCTCTTTCCCTAAAATCTCTCATTTTTATGAGCCCCCAAGATTCTCTCTAGAATGTTAAAGTTCATATCTCATTTAGAATACTTCAATTGTTGACATGTGGCAAAACAATAAACAAAAATGAAAATTTGCAGTTTAGTTAATTTATTAAGTTTTTTGATACATGTTGACCACCAAAATCTTTTGAACTTTAACTAAACTTTAAAAATCTGGGCATAGGCTTACCTGAACCTAACTTGGCTCAACCCAAAATTTGGCTTGAAAAAGCCAGACCCGAGCTATGCCCGACAGGAGCCCAAACCAATGATAAAATGCCAAACCTTCGTTAGGGTTGGGCTTAAGCTTACCTCAGCTCAACTCAAGGCTCAATATATATAAGAGAATAAATGTTCTGTCAAGGATTTTGTATGTCCTACCGTGTCCTATAGACAAGCTGGGTGGTTAAAAATATAATAACAATTTTCAAATAAAAAAATAGGTACCCATAAATAGGGGGTGTATAGGGTTAAAACCGTTAAAATCAAGTGTTCAAATAAACATTTGCTTCCTATATGAAAGAGACATTGAATTAAAAAAAAAAAAATCACATGCAAGTGATGGAAAATTGGAAATACAATGTAAAAATAAATAAAAAAACAAAACAAAACAAAAACAAAAACAAACAACAACAACAACTACTACTACTACTAAGCTTGAGCAAACTTAGGGCTAGCCCAAGATCAGATAAAATGATTAGGGCTGATAAATTTTTTTGGACCCCAAACTACAATTATTATACTGGGCCCTATGTCTACTGTGGTCCGGCTTGAGCTTGGCCCATGTACACCCATAATTTTGATATTTATTATTTAAATAAAATATTAAAAAGATTAATTTTTTTTCATCTCTCTAATAAATACCATATATATATATTATTTCTAATATCTTTCTCATAAGTTTTATCTTCTTATTAATTGCAGAGATAAATATTCTTGGTAGTTTATAATTAAACTTTTTAATCCTATATTATAACATTTTTTAAAATTTTCTATAATAATATTCTTGATATTTTAACTTTCAAATATAATTTAATTATATTTATTCCTTATAATTATTTTTATTTATTTTCTATAATCCCTCATATTACTATGTCGCTGATAATTTTAATTTTATCGATTCTCTTTCCATTACTACAAATGCAATTCCTTAAATCTCTCTCCTAAGTTCTCTCCCTAACCAAACCAATCACACTTCCTTTACTAGTTCATTCTTTTACAAATCTTATTAATATTTAACTAATCATTATTTCCTTCTTTTTATCTCCCTAAAATCTTTTTATATTCCTCTCACCTCACTTCACACATTCCTTCATCTTTATTATAAAATAATTATCACCTCAACATATACAAGCAACTTTATATATAATTTTTTTCGATATTAACTTTTTCTTATATATTGAATTTGTTTTAAAATTAAATATTTTAAAAAATTATAACACTATAACACTCTATACATTACCCGTGCATGGGTCACAACCAGTTCAAACGAAAGGCGAGACTCCCGAAATTCGCGATCCCGAAACGTTACGATCTGAAGCTCGAACCAGACCTCGCCGGCTGCAAATTCGCTGATCTGTGTGCTTCAAGAATCGAAGCTCTTCGAAGGTATAAATAGTCTCTGTTGGCATTTCTTCTACTATAAACGGAGTCTCCTTCTAGTTTGATTTATTTTTTTAACGAAAATGCCTATTTCGATCGTTAATGGATGAATGAAGCTAAGATGAAAGCGTTTTTGGTTTTTGAAATTTGAATCAGGAATTTCGTCCTTTGGAGGTTGAAATGGTGGAACAAGACGAGATCGTGGTGGTGGAGTTCGACGAGGTTCTTCCTCGTGGAGTGGGAATTTTGAAGATTGGCTTTGAAGGAACTCTTAATGACAAGATGAAAGGTTTCTACAGAAGGTAATCTGCTGCTTAAACTTCTTTAATTTGTTTGTAGATATTTATCTGAGTTTTTTTTTTTTTAAATTCTAGCACTTATGAGTTTAAGGGAGAGTTTGATAATTGATATGGTTAAATTTGATTTCAGTTTTGTTATTTTACCTGTGATTACAATCCATAAGAAGAAAAAGGGGGAGAAGGAAACCCCCAAAATTATTTTTTTGTTCTCTCACTCTTCTTTACTGCTTAGTATCATGGAATCTTATTCTCCATTCTCTTTAATTGAATGACAGTTTTGTCTTAAGAAATTCTGGATCTTCATGAGGGTAGTTATGTGAGATAGTAAGTAATGTGGTCAGGCAGATCTCTTTGCCGGTATTCATTGGGTGATATTTTGATTTATTAGCCAAACAGGAACTCAACTACTCAGTTAAACCAGGCCTTATCCGGTTATCCCTATGATTTGTGATCGGTTAAATGAAATATGTTCCACCATTCTGATTGTCATTGAACATGACATTGTGTCTACCTTCTTGAAATGGGAGCATATGTCATTGTGATTGGCATCAGGTTGTCTATCTGAGTGAACTTTAAGCATTATAGTGGAGCCTAACCTAATCTGAGAGTGTACTTAAACGCTCGAACCATGATTAGCTTGAGTTTTACCAAGATATACTAAGAAAATTGATTGTGTTTGTGATATGTTAAGTACTAAGAAATTGTTAACAGTATAATCCCTACTTTTCCTGTCTTTCAGGTTTTTGTTTCTATTTTTGTGAATGGTGGAGAATAAACCAAAACATGTAGTAGTTGTTGGTAGCAAAAATAAAAAAATATTGCAAAATTCAGGACACACTTTACATAGGATAGCAAAAAATCAACAACAATAAACAGCCTTATCCCAACTATTTGGGGTCGGCTACACAAGAATCCTATTCCACCATTCCACTCTATTTAGGGCCATATTTGCCATATTTGCCGTTAAATTACAAGCTGCCATGTCTCTCCTTACTACTTCAATCCAGGTCAATTTTGGCCTTCCTCTAGTCCTTCTAGCACCTTCAACGTACATCGTCTCACTCTTCACTAGTGCAGTCGTTGGTCTTCGTTGCACATGGTCAAACAATCTCAGTCGACTTTCCCCCATTTTATCATCTATTGGTGCTACACGTAAGCTCCTGCAAATGGATTCATTCCTAATTTTATTCTTTCTAGTCTTGCCCCTCATCCATCTCAACATCCTCATTTTAGCCACTCATTTTACGTACTATTGTTTATTGGCTGCCCAACATTCTGCTCTATAAAGCATGGTTGGTCTTATAGTTGTCTTATAAAATTTTCCCTTCAATTTTAGTGGTATTCGTTTATCACACAACACTCCAGAAGCACCT
>JAOXJP010118776.1:0-13910 GCA_025762735.1 Platanus orientalis | reverse complement strand
TTTTGTGAAAGGTTATTGATCTTAGACATTGTGTGGACTGATTTCCCCTAAGAAACCCTTTGGAATATGTGAAATCTGAATCTTCCCTATGTGAATCTTTGAAAATCTGTGTGAAGTGGTGAATCCTTCAAGATTTACACCATTTGGGATCAATTTGAAAGGTCATCTTACCTTGCCCTTTTGTTTGGAACATTACAAGTGATACTAGCTAATCTCTGTGATTTGATTTATCAAAATACGATGTGAATTTTTTATTTTCAATGAAAACATATTAGACTCATTGATTCGATCGAATTCTACACTTCCTATGTGATTACATAAGATATGTGAAACCTTTGAATCTTAGTACACTTTTGAATCAATGTCTTTATATGAAATCTTAGTGAATTATTGTGACTTTGAATTTATGATATTGAATTATGTGCTACTATTAGATCCAAGTGAATCATATGTCTTCGAAATGGTAGTGTCATGCCTATTTTGTTATGTACATCATAGGCTATTCCAATTATTGAACCTATATGAATTTTTAGACTTATTGATGCGAACCCTTTTGGGACTTTGAACCTTTGATTCTTTTAGGCCCCAACATTGGGCTAAGTGTGACCATTGATTACATGTGAGCCCCACTCATAGGCTGGTATGGAAGCACTTAGAGATATGTGAGCCCTACTCATAGGGAGGTATGTGAGCACTTAGAGATATGTGGGCCCTACTCATAGGGTTGTATATGAGCACTCGGAGATATGTAAGCCCCACTCATAGGGTGGTATGCGAGCACTCAGAGACATTGAGCCCCACTCGTAGGGCAGTATGCGAGCACTCTAGGATACATGTGGACATACGAATGCTTTGAACATTGAACCTTGTGACCTCTAGACACTTTGAATATCAAACTCATAACATTTTGAATCTTTGAACTCTAAATATTGAACATCCAAACATTGTGAACCTTGTGGATTTCAAACACTTTGAACATAGAACTCTAAACACTCTAAAATCATAGAACATTGGATCTCTTAAGATTAACATATGTCATTAAATTTGTGGGCTTTAACCTTCACATTGAATTATTATTTGAACTTAGACCTTTGTATTGAACCATTGGCTTCTTCTGTCTAACATGTGACTATTGACACTTTTGGTACTAGTATGATTATGATTATTACTTTGATATCTATTTAGCTATGTATTGACCTTTGGACATGCTAGTATTCAGATGTGTGCTTTACTTCAGATTATTTATAATCTGCTAGATTTCTTACAGGTTGGGACTAACCTAGCCATTTATTTTTTTCAGATTGATCATTGATCCAGGTCCCTCCTCCAAGAGACTTGATTCGACACACTCTAATTCTCTATTTATACATTATCTATTCTGGGCATGTTATTAGACCCTTTGTACTGGGTTCATATTTTGGATTATTAGACATTCGCTTCCCTCTTGTTTATTTAGGGTGAGAGGGCATCCCAATGATGTAGTTATTTGGTATTTTTACTATATTGACTATCTATGGAGATTATAATGCTATTTTTAATTTGAGATATTTATATGATACTACTTTGACCTCGTGGTTTGGATTATGCTTTTGCACACTATCATTATGAATGTGTGGTTATTAGATATTGAATACACTTCTGCAATCTTTTGAAATCTAACTAATGAATTAAGTGGACTTATAAGATCTAAGTTAAGAATTAAACATGGATTTGTAGACTATATTGGATCTTACTTGTGAGCTTAGGATTTGGGCCAATTTCTTTGTATTATTGGATTTATGAATAGTAACGAATCCAAATTTGAAGAGACACGAATTCATATATGAATCTATGTTCAAGAGGTGTGACAATGCAGGCTGCAAAGGTGCCCTTCAAAGTGGCACCTAAGGGACGTAAGGATGGGAGAGCCATGGCGCATAGGACTCTCTACAAGATGGGTCTTATTGAGAAGACCGCAGCTGCCACTTCAGGTTCATCCACTCTGACATTAGGGCCCTTCAGGGTTCATTCTACCTTCGTCAAGTCCATCGTGATGGACTTATTACACAAGCTGATGTGGAAGGTGTTAAAGATCCTAAAGAATCAAAGGACCCTAGCCTCCAATCAGAGGCAATTGGTAGCATGCTACAACACAAACCACCTAGACCATCCCATTGAGTTGGGGTCTGTTAATGGCTCTGACTCAGATGATGAGCCAGAGGGCAAGGAGTCCTTTGATGTACCTTCACCACAACTTTGGGAGAATCCTCATTCCGAGGACGAGGAGGTAGCTGGTGTTACAGGAGGTGGTGACTCAGTTGTGACCAGTATAGCTAAAGAGGATGATGGTGATGAGGATGATGATGATGGTGATGATGATGATGATGATGATGATAACGATGAGGAGGCTAGTGATGATGAGGATGATGATGATGATGGAGTTGGTCATGTCATTGCTAGTGAGAGTAGTGACGTTGAGTCTAAGTGACTCTTAGTTTCACCCATGTTGACTTTGTATAGTTGTTCATGCCCTATAGGGGTTTTATGTTAGACTTTTGTTTCCTTTTTATATCTAGGGAGAGTTCCCTAGTAGGCCTTGTAGCCCTATCAGCATTACTTTTTACTTAATGAAATATCTTATTTTTCCCATTTTCTTTTCTATTTTTGGCTTATTGTGTGCATATTTTCATTGCTTGTCAATTCTTGCCACCAAAAAGGGGAGAGTTAGCTTCAAATCCACATGAGGTTTGTGGTATGAGAGTGAGGGGGAGACACTCTACACATAGTACACATAAGGGGAGACATAGGGTGAGAGAGTGTGGGAGTTTGTGAGACTCTACAAACTTTAGTGAGAGCACTAAAATAGGGGAGTATAAATGAACCCAAAACAAAACAACTAAATACAAGTAACTCGTTGAACATTTCACATATTGTCTCATGCTTGTTGTTTTACAATAATATTGTTCATATCTTATTCTTTTTGCATCAGGAAGGTGGTTGTTTTGTGGTTGTGTTTGTAGGCCTTATTGACTTAGAGCAGAAGTGATAAAGATCAAGATATTGAGCTAAAATGTCTAATCTTATGTAGTTTTTGAGTCCATATATTTAGGTTGTGGGTAACCATGTATATTGCATATCTCTATGTATTTGGGTTTTGCCATGGAATTGACAAGGGGGGAATGTTGATGTCTTCTAATCCCATGGTTAATTAGGTAGTGGTATGAGTCTTGTAAGTGTCCTATGATCTCACAAGTTCAACACATGAAGTCAAGAAGGACCAAAGACCCAAGGAAGAGACCGAAGCTTACCTTAAAGTTGGCACACCGAGGAAGGTATAAAGCATGCATGCATATCATTTTTAATGCCTTAAAATGAACCTAGACATGGTGTTAGGTCTCTCACAATAGCCCAAACCAAAAGACCCAAGGATAGACCCCCCACAAGTGGCCAAAACTAAAATTCAGAATCTAGGAGTAGAAACCAATTGTGGATCACGCAATTGGTTTTAAGTATGAATTTGGACACAAACTGAGACTCTCGAGGCCAAAACCTATAAGCCCAAATCGATTTTGATATGAGTATCGGGAAAATTACCTAAACTTAAAATCGATTCCAGATCATGCAATCGATTGTGAGCCTAAGTAAGAACCAAAATCGATTGCTTGATCCAAAATTGATTTTGAGCCTAAATCAATTATAGATCAAGCAATTGGTTTCTAAGGTATTTCTGGAATATTTTTTAGACATGAAATCTAAGGAGAGATTTTTAAAATTTGAACTCCATATTTCATATCCAAAGGTCCAACATGCTCTCATTTATAAAATATTCCAATCCTTATGCCATGGGTGCTCCTTATTACTATAAAAGGCAATTTTCCCTTTAGGGTAAAGTATATCTCCAATACTCCAAGATGTTTTAAAGATAACTAAAAGGCATACTATTTTGAGTGCCTCCCCCACTGTAAAAAACTTCATTGCTCACAGATTTTGAGCTTGAGTAGCCAGCATACTTCATTATATTTTCTCTCTCTTTCTCTCGTTTTGAGCACTACTCTACTACCATTGAGAAGTTGTGGTGAGCACTTTCCCTTAGAGGAAACTCACATTTGGCTGAGCTCAAGGAGCACTAGAACCAAGTACTTGGAGCTTGTGGGTAACTAAAGCATACTAGCTCAACAATGAGCACCCCACTTTGTGCAACTAGCAACATTAACCAACTTGTAGTAATATTTATTTGACTTAACATTCATTTATATTCATATTCATTGTTGTTCTTACTTTGCTTCCACCGGGACACCGGAAGCTTGACTACCTCCTCTAGAGACATTGGAAGTAGTACACACTCGCCGAGACACTAAGTATTGTTGTTTAGCTTGTAAGCAAGTAGTTAGGTTTGTATATTAACCTAGGTTGTAATAGTACCTAAATGAAATATACCTAAGCTTGATAGTGAGATTTTGAAGAGTGGACATAGGTCTGAGTGCCAAACCACTATAAATCTCTTGTGGTTTACATTGTGTGATTGTTTGTCTCTTTTCTTGAATACTCTCTATTACTCTTGCCTAACACATATTTGATATTATACTTGAGTAGACACATTGGAGCACACACACACAATTGGACTAAGATAAAAAAAATGATTAAGAACAACCATAAGATAAAATAAAAAAAAGGGTAAATTAATTAAGAAATACTATTCATCCCCCGCTCTAGGATTACTTTAGAGCAATTTAAAAAAGGATTAGAATTTCGCTGATTAAATCTTTTCACCATGTGCCTTCAAAATCTAAAATTTAATATCTCAAAAGCAAGCAAAAAGAGAGATGACAACTAAAGAAAGAAAAAAATTATCAAAAGAATTTTTTTTTAGAAATTTAAAAAGGGGAAATGGTAGTCAATTAAAAGAAATTATTCCAACAATAAAGCACAAATCCACACCCCCAACTTAAATTGAACATTGTCCTCTATGTTTCAACAATAAAACATTACAAATATTGAGAAGCCATAGAAGAGAGAGGGTGCAAGAAAAACATTATAGGAATAGAAAATAAGCTAATATAGCAATAAATAAATAATAAAAAGAACAAATTAATGTAAACCAAACAAAAATAAATAAAAAATAAAACTGTACACACACATTATTTTTCTTTTTCAAGGGTGTGATATCACGAGGTGGAAACTCCCCAAAAAGTGTCCTCCACTTGTTAATATACAATAATGGAGTAGATTCTAACAAAGAATTTATAGAACTAATTACAAAATTATCATTAAGGGGAGCTAAATAGTCCTTGAGAGGATCAAAGAAAAGTGATGGAAAAGATTGATCTTGCACAAGGGTATCAACAAAATTTACCTCATGCACAACATCCACATCCCTAAGTTGTTTATAGATATTAAACATATTTAATTCCAATGTCAACTTTCATAACACTATTTCTACAATTGATCAAAGCATTGGAAATTGCAAGGAATGGGTGGCCTAAAATAATAGGAATTTGGGTGCATGCATTCAAACACAAGTTGTGTGTCCAACACAATAAAATCAGTAGGAAAGTAAAATTTCTCTACTTGGACCAACACATCCTCAACTATCCCCCTCGGTATTTTCACTGAACGGTCAATAAGTTTAGAGTGACCATGGTGGGTTTAAGTTCACCAAGACCTAACTGTTCGTACACTAAGTAAGGTAGGAGGTTAACACTAGCCCCAAGGTCAAGCAAAGCTTTCTCTATTCAAAAGTTCTTAATAATACAAGATATTTATGGGCACCCAAGATCTTTTTATTTTAGTGGGGTATTGCGTTGAATGATTGCACTCACTTGTTCTGTCATGAAATCCTTTTTCTGTACATTTAACTTACACTTGATTATATATAGATCTTTTAAAAATTTGGCATATGATGCCATCCAACAAAGGGATGTTGATCAAGAATATTTGCATTTTGCACCAACTTCTAAGGAAGTTGTAATCTTTGGGGGAAAAGGAGAAGGTATTAGACTTTGCAATGCCATATCATACTTGGATTTGTCTAGCTCATCATTACTCTTCAATTACAAAGATTCCTCAAGTTTGTTAACCTTCTTTGGAGTATCTTTGTTAATTATTTCTCCACTTCATATACTAGTGATGGAATTAACATGTTCCTCATGTGGATCATAATAATTTATTACCTTAAATTGACCTTTGGGATTTGGTTGAGATTGAGCAAAGAACTTTCTTTTTTCTTGAATGCTCAATGTAGAGGTCAAATTGTTGATAGAATTCTTCACATGAGTGATGCTTTACATTGTCTAATTATCAATGTTGGTTTGAACTTGCATGAATGTTTATAGCATCTCTGGCACATAAGAAGTAGAAGTGGAAGGCCATTGAGAAGGGTTGTTTGCATTGTGACCATTTCTCCAACTAAAGTTGGGATAATTCCTTTAATTGTCATTATAAGTTTCCAAGTAGGGAGAATAAAAAGGCCTTGTATAGGCACTCATAGCATTTACCTATTCATGAAACACCTCTTGAAAAGTAGGGATTGTTGGACAATCCTGAGTTTAGTGTCCATTAGTCTCACATATTGCACAATTAAATGTCTTCTACTTTTTTATTGGCCATGATTAAATTTATTTTCCTAAGTCCCATGGATTCCACTTTTATGGTCTGATTGGCTATTTTGGCATTTACATCATCCTCTTCTTTAAGGTGGTACATACCTCCCTTAGTCACAGCATTAGGCTTAGGCTTACCAGACTTGTCAGATCGATCTATGTTGTTCTAGGACTGACCATTTTTAGCTAATTAATCAAAATAATCACAAGCCTCTTCAGGATCTTTATTTAAAAACTCACTATTACACATCATCTCTATGAACTGACACATTTGAGAAGTTAAACCTTCATAAAAGAAATTGATGGTGCACCAAGTTTCATAGCCATGATGAGGGAAAGTTAATAATAATTCTTTAAAATGTTCCCAACATTGGAAAAAAATCACATTTTCTTTTTATAAAAAATTCATGATATTCTTTCTAAGAGTATTATTCCTATGCAGGGCTGCAAGTTATTTGAAAAAATCCCATGTTCCATTCATATCCAATCCAAAATAAGCTTATCCAATCTGTTTATAAAAATATTTGTTTATATCATATAGGATATGAACATATATCAATCTGATCTGTTAAATATCTAATCCATTTAAATATAATAACATATAGAATAGAGAATATAGACCATTGGATTTAAAACTAATCCAACAGTCTTGAAATGGCCTAATAACTAAAACCCTAAAAATACATTAACTTTTACTTCATAATATTTATCTCCTCGTCCATGACAGAACCCATAAGTACTATCACAACTATGCCGTAGAGGCGGAAGTTCACACCCACCATATAGGAGAAGAGATGGTGTTTTTCTCCATCTGACATCATTGCCAAGCCATATGACATTGGAGATCTTGGTGAGGATAGTGATGGGTTAGGGAAGACCGCACTAGCAACGGTGATGATGACTTCTATGGAATTGCTTATTTTTTTCGAACATCCAAAATCCAGAATACATAAGAGGATAGGATATGGACAAAGTTTTTAATATCCATTAGTTATTGGATAGGATATGGATATATGCTCATATCTAGTCCGAATCCAATTTGTATATAGCCCTAGTCCTATGGGTTGGGAAGATTTTTTTTAAGAATTCCATTTGCATTTCTTGCCATGTACCAATAGATATTGGTTTTAGAGAACTTAGCCAATTCTTAGCCTTTTCCTTTAAAGAGAAAGGAAACAATTTTAATCTAACCACATCATTATTAACATTTTGGTTGTGCAAGGTTGCACAAACCTCCTCCAACTCTTTCAAGGGTAGATAAAGGTTTTATGAGTCTAAGCCATGGATTGAATTATTCTCGGTTTTAACTTAAATGTGCCAACATTGGTAAGTAAAACCATACAAAATGGAGAAGTCGTTCTTGTTGGTTGCAAATATTGATACAAAGTTCTCATTGGTGGGTTATTTAGAATTTCAATTTTTCTCATGTTTACTTTCATTGTCAAACATAGTGTCAGATAAATAAGTGCTTTTAGAGTCTTCAAACAAATTGATAAGTAAATCTCCAACCACATATTATATTTTCCTTAAGTAGCCTACTTGATCACATTATCATGTGCTCATAGAAAAAAATAAAAATAAATTAAAAAATCCTAAAAAAAAATAACACATAAAATATGAGAAATTTAGGGATTATCAATCACAATGCATGCACAACCTAAGAGTCTTCTATTTAAACAATCTAACTTTATAGGAGATAGACGAGACACACATACACCAAAATGTATATGTCAAGCTTCCAACTAGATAATAAGTTGATGCAATCCTAATTCAACACATCTAGAAAGAAAAATAATGAGGAAGTAGAACAAACTTACCCGAAGAATTTATCAGGGCTTACAGGAAAAGGAAGAAAATTCTCATGAAGTTTTAAGCAGTGTTTGATTAATTGGCAGCCAAAGACTCTGTCAACCTATTAAATGCTCAATATTGATATTCTTAATTCCCTAAAAAAAGAAAGATCTAAGAGTATTAATTCAAGTGTTTACAATTCAAATAACAAATTTTATGTTGTTTCTTTAGGTATGGGTGCATACTCTCAAGCATTAGATGAGAGGAGAAAGTAAGAGATTTCCTTGAAACAAGATTATACTTAAAACACAAGAACTTATACACCAAAGATCTTGAAAAGAAGAAAAAAATACTTATTTATAATGGCACAAGTAAGACTTAACAATGGCAGATTAGATCCATCAAGATTTTTCATCCTCTAGCCATACTCCAATCTTGTTTCCAACAAAATAGTAAAAAAAATAAAGTACAAAAATAAAATAAAATAAAAACTTTGTAACCAGCATTCTCATCACATGTTGTAATCCTTGATATCGATAACAATAACTTGTTATGCCTAAACTAATGATTCAAATTAATGAACCGAAAATCTAGGGTTGTCATACTTATAAGTATACAAGTGTTGTAGTATTACACAATGTTAAATCCATAAGGATTGACTTGTATAGCAAAAACAAAGATTATGAAAGAAGAGAAATAAAAAAGAAAAGAAAAGAAAAGAGATTTGATTTAGGTTTCCACACTATAGAATGGAGTAAAAACAATGTAAAAATAAGAAAACAATAATAAATAGAACTATGGCTTCAGGGATCCATTTAATAATTTATAATATTATTTTGGATCAACATATCACAATTGGAATTAGATAAAGATTATATCTAACTAGAATATCACACCGTTAAAATCATAATAACATTCGCATAAAACAATAATTACATAATTGAATGTTGTAAATAACTACATACTTTGTTAACAAGTCATAGGGATTTTCTAAGCATTCACCATACCTTGTTAATGATAAATCAAATAAATTTTATAGACTTTAACAATAAACAAAATAAAATAAATATGTCTCTTAAAACAACTATCACATTAAATTTAAATAATTTCAAAATAATATTACAAATTACCAAACTTCACCTTTAACCTAAATCGAGCCTTTATCGCGTCATCCTCACAACAAAAGCCATGAAAAAGAAACTAAAACCTAAAAAATAAAAAGATAGGAGAAGAAAAGAAATGATGATTTCATCCGTAAAGAAAAATAGAGAGAACCTTAGCCAAAAGATTGTCAAACTTTCTAAATGCTCAACTTTCTAAATTTGTTCAAACTTATCTTCTACTTTTTATCCTCAAATTGTTCAAATTTGGGATCCTTTGTGAAATATGAGATTACATATATTTAAATCTTATTTCCAACGTAACTAACCTTGCCTTAATAAGAGTTTTGAGTAAAATGTTATGGTCTAAATATCAAGAGTGACTCAAAACCTTCTTTTTAACAAATTTTCAATTTAGGCATGGAATGAAGATACTTTTTGTACACATCTCTCACATGTTTTTGACTTGGTTGACTCATGATTGATCTGGTCCAATGTCCAATGATCATTCTTTATTACTCTTGACGCTTAAATTCCCCTGGATACTTCATATTCACTTAAGTAAATTGGTTGGTATTGATCTCAATTATCTTTTGACTTTATCTCCATAGGTAAACTAAAAAACCACATAGGTTTATCCTAGAGGGGGTGAATAGGCTTTCTAACTTTCTTTGCCTCTTTTAGATTGTTAAGATTGATTTTAATTCAATGTTAGTCTTCTTATAATTAAACCATGTGTGTGTGTGTTACAAAGTGTCTACTTAAGAATATTATCAAATAGGTGGTGTGTAAGAGTAGCTATAAGCATAAGAGTAAAGATACATGCAATCATAGAATCAATCCACAACAATAGATTTATATTGGTTTGGCACAATGGCCTACATCCACTCTTTAAAAGCTCACTATAGAGCTTAGGTATTATGGATATTAGCGAGCCCACTTCTGGCATCTGGACCCTTTTGGGTCGCTGTGGGCACCAAGGCAAGGTGCCCGCTTCTGGTGTTTCTTTATGGGGTTCGGGTACCAAATCCCTTTCTTGTGCGAGGGGATTGGTGCTTTTGTTTAGAGTCACCACCAACTTAGGATTAACAAATATAGTTGGACATCAGTTCTCTTCTTCAAAGAAGAAAAGAAGTCTAGACTTGAATGTTTAGGGTTTAACTCCTAGTACTAGTTTGACTTCCTGAGATTTAGGGTAAGTTGTTTGGTTACACTTAGAGAAGGTGTTAGGCACCTCAAATACCCACCTTTTCAAGGTGGCTTCTCTCATTCATATGAGTTTTGATTCTATGTGTATGTACATGCTTTATTAAGTGTAAATTGTAATGTCTAAACTTCATTTAGTTTGAATTAAAGGCTAGCTGAATTTTTCTCAGGTCTAACGCCTGTTTTTCTCTCAACGCCTATTTTTCCAATGCCTGAATTTAATTCAGGGTAAAAAACAGGCATTGGCTTATGATCAGTCCATAAACTATTCTTAAATTTGTCTTATCCTAAATGTAGGAGACCCCTCATGGGTTAGGTCTTTAGAGGGATGATGGACCCCTCTAAATGGCATATTGGTTGACTTCTTAGGGTTAGATGTCAACCCTAAAAGAAGGAAAAGAAAAGGGAAGAAAGTAATTTGTCTGGTTTACAAGCCTAACGTCTATTTTTTTATCTCAATGCTTGTTTTTCCAACGTCTGGATTTTAATTCAAGGTGAAAAATAGGTGTTGGGGAATCTAATCAGGTTAGTAGCTTTGTGCAATCTTTTAAGGGGGTTTGGTGGGTCCCAACACTATGGGACTCATGGTTTGAGGAAGGGAAAATCTTCTAGGATTACACTATGCAACCCTAGAGGTCTTAGGTATAGGCCACGTGGAGATATGATCTCCCAAAGTGGGCCATGCAGTCATCTGTCACAGGCCTAACGCTTGTTTTTTGGTCTGACACCCATTTGTTTAACACCTAAATTTTAATTTAGAGAAAAATAGGCGTTGGGTGTTGAACCAGTAGCCAACTTGGGTTTTTGAGCCACCATAGTGGGGCCCAGAGGGGTAGGGTCTTTCTTGGGTCTTGACATTAGCCATAAGGTTAACTCATACTTAGACAATTTTTGAAAAAGATGATTTTTAAGGCTCAGGCTTAATGCCTGAAAGTCATCCCAATGCCTGAATTTCCATCCAACACCTATTTTTTAACAAACAGACGTTGAGACAAAAATAATGGCCTATAGTGGTGCACATGCACAGGGGTAATTCTCAGAGGTTATATGTGGCATGGGATAGGACTGAGGAAAAATCAAGGCTCCTTAGGGTGGGTCTCAGATCTCAATGCCTATTTTTTCCTCTAATGCTTGTTTATTCAATGCTTGTTTTTTAAGTCACTAAAAAAAATAGGCGTTAGTTACTAGGAGAAAATCTAACAGATTGATTTTTGGATTTTAGAGCCCTTAGGGTTTTGTAAAAATCCTAAAATTAAGCATGCTAGCAGGGGAGATATATATGAACATCATATAAAAAATTTAACTTCAAATCATGCATAGAAAATTCAAAATAAAATCAACAAATATTCATTGAAAGCAAGTCTCAAAAGACTCATTTTTGGGGTCTGTTTGGGAGGCCATCTCGAGGCCTTCCACATGTCCTAAATTCATAAAATTAAATACACAATATCGTACATGTGTCTAGTCTAACATATTAAATTTTGGGCTTAAACAGCCCTCTACAAGAATCATACGAAAATCAACACTAAAATTGCCAAAAAACAAGAGCAAGTGGTGGCTATTGAGCCTCTACTGTGTACCCGATTTAGAGCAGGCTCTAGCATGAAATGGACAGCATAACAACATGATATTTGACATATATTGAAAAGGGGGAAGTGAATTGGACATGAGTTAAGGCTTACTTTGCCTAGGGTTGATGTAAATTTGCTAATTTTTCTTCTTCCTCTTGTTTTCCTCTTTTGAATTAAGGTTTTTTTGTAGCCAACCCACCCTTGAACGAATTTGGGGCTATTTATAGCCCCAATTTAATGAAATGGAGGCTTGAGACATAGGATAAGTATGACTAGAGGAGGGTTAGGATTAAATCTAGGCTAAGGGGCATGGATGGGTGACTTGGCTGCATGGAGGTTTTGACTAGGCTTGTGTTTGTTGAATGAATGATGAGATAGGAGGTGTCCTATTGAGGGTGGATGGAGACAGAGATTTGGGTGACATGGGGGATTCCTTTCAGCAAAACCCCATTGGTTAAAAATCTAAAGGGGGATGCATGGGATGCTTAATGGGAGGTTGTGAGGCATTCTATGGGGATTTGAAATTTAAACCAAACATCCAAGGGTGGAGTGTGAGAGAGAGGATTGGAAGATTCCAACCAAAAGGTTGCCAAAAAAGGCTTAAAGATGAGAATGCATCTAATGCAAAATATCTCATCTTTTAGCTCATTTTGAATAATAACTATTTTTTGATCTTTTCGAAACCTCCCATTGTCGTCACTTTGTGTGAGCCCTTGAGCTCAAAATTCGGCTTAGTCAATGTCAATTTAAGAAGTCACAGATGCTCTAGTTGTACTGGTCCAACCAAAACCAAATTATGAAAGGGTAACAAGTAAATTTAGGGTTTTTTGGTAAAAAAGCTCTCTAATGTAATCTGAATAGGTAAGATGGTAAATTGATCCAAAGGTGGCCTAAGGATAGATGACCCCAGGTTCAAGTGATTCACAGCTTCTGACTATGCGAGATTATAGTACTTGAGCAGGAAATTAGGTCAAAAACCATTTTTTGAGTGATTTGATAGAATTGGATAGGGATTGCTACTGGTTTTTCTGCAAAATGCTGCTTTGATGAGTATCTAGGGGATTTAAAGCTTGAGGAGTCTTGGAGTTATAAAAGCTGACAGACTGGTCATTGGGTCCTCGGGTAGCTGTCGAGGGTTTTTCGAAGCAAATTCGTTTAAGCGAATTGGGTTTCTATAGCTGCTTGAAGCCGGGTAAAATTGAATGAATAGACATTTCTTGAACCAAGAGTTTGTGAAATGCTTTATCGAGGGAAGGGGTGAAACTGAGAAAATGGTTCTAACCTTGTCATGTTCCGGGTCCGAGAGAACTTTTAAAGGCATTCCACGTGCCAAGTACAAACGAAACAAGTTTTTTTTTTTGGCAAAAATGACTGCTTGGGTCAAAGATTTTCTACAAATTAATGTGGATCTAATAGTTTCAAGGATCTAAATCTATGTGAATTTCTGATTTTAGATGCTCTCTTGGGAGTCGATTTAGTATCTGATTTTTACACTTGATTTGTCGTGTTTTTTAGAGTATTTGAGGGAATCTTGGCAAATAGATTTCTCAAAATTTCTCTCTTTAGACAGCTTTTGGAAGTTCTCACGGTTCTAAAGAAATGGACACCAGCTGATCCTGATTTAGAGGTATGGAGAATATTCTGGCTCCATAAGAGCAAAAAGC
>JAOXJP010118765.1:0-13910 GCA_025762735.1 Platanus orientalis | reverse complement strand
CTCTTTTGAAAGGTAGCTGAATAACCCTTCTAAAGATACCAAAATCTAGCCAAAAAAAGCAAATTTTAACCTTAGAAAACTTGGGTTAAAAATTACGGGATTACCCTAAATCCTTAGATTAACCTTCGCTTTCAAACCCTATTACATAAAACTTAGAAATTAAGACTTCCTAATCTACCCATGGCCTTTAGGCCTTATGACACTCAAACCCCACTGTCACCCATGGTCATCCAGCTTCTTCTTTTTGATCCCATATGTTCCCCCATCAAAGGCATTCTTGGACACACAAGAACTAACCAAACTAAATTAACTTGACCACGACAGTCTCAAATTGAGATATGCCAAGTGGCACAATAAAAAACCATCATTTGGTACCCTAGTGGAAGATTCATGCGATTTTATTTAAAGGTCTAAAAGTGGAATCTAATAAGAAATGGCTAGGGGTGCGATGTCTTTTGAGCCTTTTGATCGAAGCAAGTACACCAATGTGTCTGGAAGGGGTAAAAAACCCTTGGAAAAATGTTAATAACCTCTCTTTAGTTTAGTTAATAGGTGAATTAGGATTCAAATCCACCAGAATATTGTTATCATTGAAACAGTATCTTATGGGGATGAAAACCCAGGTATGCTCTTTAGTCACCAAGAGAATTTGAAAATCTTCGACACAGCCTCTAGACATAGCACATCAAATGGCAATGTCAAAAAGGGTTGACAGGACCCTTGTTTAAGGGCTATAGTGCCATAGTCTCTTGGGGCCCTTGAAATGACATTTTTTGATCTAGAGTAATATCCGACTAATAAACTGCTAGTTTGACTGTTTGATATGACTGGAATATCGTAGGGCCTAGGACCCTCTAGAGGCGACCCTAGAATCGCACCTTAAGCAATTCATTTAGCTACTTTTCGGCTAATGTATGAGGATCAAATCACGTTCATGGAAGTACTTTGTGAAATATTTACAACACATAAATCGATATGCCATCCGTCAACCCTAGCACCAACACATGCAAAATGACTAGGGCTGCCAAACTCTTTTTTGATTTGGTTGAATTTTCTTTCTAACCCCTCTGATTGAAAACCCCCTAGTTTCCAAGGATGGAAAAACCAATGGTGTGCCATCATTGGGTGACCTTGAAACTCCCACAATGTTATTTGCATGCCATTAATCTTATGACAATGGAGATGATTGAAGTCAGATAGTTCCAGAAGGACATGGAGATGCACGAGCATACCTACATCAAATCACAAAAGAAAATAGAATACTTTTGTGTATTACCATGCATGCACTTCACCCTCATTGTAACATTCCATGCTCCACACTTTATCAAACCTATTGGCTTCTACAAGACACCATTAACAACCTATCTAACACCAATGTTTTACCTTATATTTATAAAACGTGCCACTCCATGTGTATTATTAGTGAAGATGTGATGTAGAACGAAATGCGGAATGATGGGAAACAATTTCGAATAAATAAAGAATAACCCAAGAAATAAAATCTGGAATTTTTTGAGCGAGGGGCAGATTTATAATTTTCTAGAAAGGTAATAAAATTATGAAAATACCCTTGACGGGTGTCTGAAAATTCTGAAACATTAGGGTTAGGTCTTGCAGGTATTTAGGGTTCTTTAGTAAATTTTTCACAAATTTCTAAGCTGTCTAACTATTTTTCCTAGAAAATCCCCAAATATGCTATGCCTGAATTCAATAGAATTTCAGAGAATCAAGCACCAATTGAATTATAGTTAAACTTTCAAAGTGCTGCTCATACCTCTTAAAGTACACTCAAACACTTCTAGAAAAGTGAAAATTTTCCTTCAATAGCATGCTCTAAAGTATGAAGAAAAAAATCACAAAATCTACGTAATATGAGGTATCGCCAGCCACTATGTAACCAGTCCCCTATTTATTAGGGAGTGGTTTTATGAGAGAGAAAATACCTCCAGTTGGGTTGCCCAAGAGCTATAGATGCCCTTATGGAAGGGTTTGAACAAAGGTGAAGGATTAGTGAATGGTGATGAGATGATTCAATGGAGGTTAGGTTGAAGTTGCAGAAAAGTTGAAGAAGATGATGGAAATAAAGAGAATACTAATAAGAAGTAGAAGAAGTGATGTAAGAAGAAGAAGATAGAAAAATAAGAGAGGAGAAGAAGGTGGAAGAGAAGAGGATGAAGGAAGAGAAGGTGAAGGAGATTGAAAGAGATTTCTCTTACCTAGAGAACTCGTGAGGGAGGAAGAAGACACCAGCCCACGCGTGGGGTTCTAAAAAACCAATTTCTTATTATTGAAAAACTGCTACAGTCGTTACATCACTAGGGTTATAAACCCTCTTAATAAAATTTAGACTAAAACACCTAAAATACCCCCTAAAGGACTCACATGATCAACACTAATTACCCCTAGTTTCTTCTTAAAAATTATATACAAATTCTCTAAAAAACCCTTAAATAGTCCTACTTAATAACCCATTATTCTATGGTTGTTAAAAGCCTTGTTACATGCTGAAATTAAAATAAAAAAGACCCTAAAACATTCCCTACCATGAACACTTGTCCACTTCCTTCCTTGGTAGAACTTGGGCTTAGACTTTCAAAGAGGGTAGTTTTTCTCCAAGTAGTGTAGGGCTACGGCATCGGCTCCTCCTATCTTAGAAAACTTAAGTTGGGGTGGAGGTCCTAGAATACCGTCACCTTTTGAAATTTGATGGAGAAAAAAAGAACCTGCAATCTTCTTAAGCTTCACCCCCAGTGCATCTTTACAAGGAATCATGGTCTTTTGTATGCCCTGTTGGAAGGAGTAGGTGTTCTTGAAACCATAATGTTGTACCTTTTTATCATAAAGCTATGGACGCCCAAGTAATATGTCACACTTTTAGAGGTCGTACATCACATAGTGAATTCCCCTAAAATATAAGTAATAAGGCACCTCTTCTGAACCACAAGTTCGTGTTGTTGACCCATGCTACTTTGTAAGGTGAGAGATGTGGCTCAATCTTCTGTCCAAACTTCTTGCAAGCCTCCTTAGATACCACATTAGTACAACTACCACCATCGATCACAAGAGAATACAATTGGTTGCTACACTTGACCCTGGTCTAAAAAAGACTTCTACTCCTCCAATCCTCAGTATCCTTGACCTCCCTGGTGGTCAAGACTAGAAGCAACACACACTGACCTCTCTTACTGGTTCTGACGCTATTGCTCAAGATCTGCCTTTGCCTCCAAAAACATCTCCTCTGTCTGAATATAAACCTCTACATCCTCGTCATCCTGAGATGTAAGTTGTTTGTCTGCAATCCCGACAACTCGTTGAGGACACTGTATTTGTTTGTGGCTAGTGCTACTACATTGGAAACAATCTATGTCGTTCCTTTGAGGAGAACCCCTTACTTTACAAGCTCTATAATGTGAGATGGGTCCAGTGGTCCTGACTGGAAATGCTGGCATCTCACTAGGCTGGGATTTAAGAACTATACGGCTCGATGTTGCTCCTGGAGCTTGAGATTGCATACATGAAGAACTATCAGGGAAAGGTTGCCTTTGTTGGTTTCCCTTCAAGTGATCGTCCATGGTGTAGGCTATATAAATGACATCAGCAAGAGTAGTAAGGTGAGTAGAACATAGGCTCGTCACAAGCTAAAGACACAAACCATGCCTATAAAGAGCAATCATAATGTCATCATCCCAACAGGTCCTCACACGGGCAGCTAAATGATGGAATCAGTTAGTATATTCCTCCATAGTAGAGGAACCCTGCCGAATCTGTGTAAGCTGAAAATGGCTCTCTGCTTGGCTCCTGGAATCTCAAACCCACGCCTTATGGCTTCTCTCAGATCATCCTAATGACTGAAGGTAGCCAAAGGCCTATGACCCCCTTTGTAATTATCCCACTACATCCTAATTGTCCCTTTTAGTTTTGCCTCAGCAAATTTCAGTATCCTATCTTCTAGACTATCATGGAAATCAAAGAATGACTCTACACTAGGAAGTCAATCTAGAAACACATCTGTATCACCATCACCATAAAAATATGGCATCTCTAATATCACATTACGTCGAATAGCCTGTTGGTCAACATCATGGGACTAATCATGTCCCTCTGCAAAGTCTCTCTTAAACCTATCTCTTCCAAGACTATGCTTAAACTGATGATGGACTGTTTCAAATTACACTTGGCTATCAAGACCTCCACCTGTCATTCTAGATAAAGTGTTTTTGTTGGTCTCTTGATGAGAAGTTTCCTGAATGACCTATTTCCCTTTTCCAAAACCTTGGGATTGATTAATGGCTATAAAAATAGTATTCAATTGGTTTGTGATTGTATCGAACTTATCATCAACCCTTTTGTTTAAGTTTTGGAGCTCTCTTCAACCCCACAAGTTCAAGTGCTTGTTCATCCACCACAACATTTAGGGAAGTAAGGGTTCTTTTTCTTGGGATGGCTATGTGAAAAATCTTAGGATCCCAAGTAGAATAAAACAAGTTGGTTTCCTAAGTTTTGATGCCAAATGATGCGGAACGAAATGTAGAATGATGAGAAACAACTTCGAATAAATAAAGAATAACACAAGAAATAAAATATGGAATTTTCGGGCATGGGGAAAATCTATAATTTTCTAGAAAGTTGATAAAATTAATAAAATACCCTTGACGGGTGTCTGAAAATTCTGAAACTTTAGGGTTATGTCCTATCAGTATTCAGGGTTCTCTAGTAAATTTTTCTCAAATTTCTGAGCCCTTTAGCTATTTTTCCTAGAAAATCCCCAAATATACTATGCCCGAATTCAATAGAATCTCAAAGAATCAAGCACCAATTGAATTACAGTCAAACTTTCAAAGTGTTGCTCATGCCTCTTAAAGTATATTCAAAGACCTCTAGAAAAGTGTAGAATTTCCTCCAATAACATGCTCCAAAGTATGAAGAAAAAATCACAAAATCTGTTGCAATATGAGGTACCGCCAACCACTTTGTAACCAATCCCTATTTATTAGGGAGTGGTTTTATGAGAGAGAAAATACCTCCGATTGGGTTGCCCAAGGGTTATAAATGCCCTTGTGGAAAGATTTGAACAAAGGTGAAGGATTAGTGAATGTGATGAGATAATTCAATGGAGGTTAGGTTGAAGTTGTAGAAAATTTGAAGAAGAAGATGATGGAAATAAAGAGAATACTAATAAGTAGAAGAAGTGATGTAAGAAGAAGAAGAAGAAGGAATAATAAGAGAGGAGAAGATGAAGGAAGAGAAGAAGGTGAAGGAGATCGAAGAAGATTGAATAGAGAAGAGATTTCTCTTACCTAGAGAATTCGTGAGGGAGGAAGAAGACACTAGCCCACGCGTGGGGTTCTAACAAACCAATTTCTTATTATTCAAAAAGTGCTACAGTCATTACCGTTAAACAGTCCTACTTAATAACCCACTACTCTATGGCTGTTAAAAGCCTTATTACATGCTGAAATTAAAATAAAAAATACCTTAAAACATTCCCTACCATGGACACTTGTCCACTTCCTTCCTTCCTTCTTTGGTAAAACTTGGGCTTAGGCTTTCAAAGAGGGTAATTGTTCTCCAAGTAGTGTAGGGTTGCTGCATCAAGATGCTTAGGCTTAAACACCCTCACTAATAAAAAAAAGACTATATAAATGAGGGTTCCTCGTCATAAATCCATTTCCAACTTCCTTAAAGATACCTTGGTAAATTCTCTCTAAGACCCACCTCCCTCAAAAAGGTTGAACAAAAGGGAAGTGTTTCTCAATTACGTAAAAGACCAAGACTTGGAAAAACATTAGGAGGTATTCTTCCTAAGACTTTAATAAAAATGAAACTTTATAGTCTTTATTATGCTTCTTAGTGTAAAGTTTATTTAATTTTTACTTGCTTTCTAGTATAGTCTTTACACGTTTTTTTTTGCAAGATTGACTCCTCATTAGATTGTTAAAATTCCAATTTTACCCCTTCATCAAGAGGGTCATAATTTTAACTATTGAGATCACTTTAAATTCTCTCAAATCCCAAGCCCAATCCAAATCCTATTGTTTTTAAGAATGCAGAAGATATTTTCAAACAATTTTAGTTGTTAATGTCACTAGAGATAATGTTGCCGGAAATAATGTCTGAATCCACCAAAGCCAAGTCCGAAATAGTTAATCTCTTGATCTTAGTTAGAACTTAGATGAGGTAAATTATTATTTAAGATAAGAAATTGTCTGAGGTTGAAAATGGGTATGCGTTAAAACTTCGATGAGGTAAATTATTATTTTAGATAAGAAATTGTCTGAGGTTGAAAATGGGTATGCGAGAAATGCCAAAATCCTAAAAATTTCTAAACACAGAAAATCATTCTTTGCGAGCATCCATTTCGGTGCATAAAACATTGAGTGGATTTATGATTGTATTTTGCAAACAAGTAGGTTGTGTGATAATTCAGCCTTGTCGAAAATGAAAGATGATGGCCATTGAGTGGTGCTAATTACAGGGAAGGAAAACGAGCATGTTAGATATATTTGATAGAATACATATGTGAACATAAGGGAGGGGTAGATTGGTCTTATGTGAGACAAACTAGTATACCATTGTATGGGTGTATAATTTACCCTAATCAAATAAAACAATCATATGGGAGTAGAATACTCTCTCCACTATGATCTCTTCTCTGTAGACGTAGTTTATTATTCTTCTTCTTCTCTTATTTCTTCTTCTTGCCTTCCAACTTAGTATCAGAGTATCTCTTGGAGGTGATTCGAAGGAGTCTGACTGACATACTGGAGAGCTAACATCAGCAGGCTATACGCTGACATTAGCAGGCTGTATAGGTTGTGCTCAATCGAAGCCATGAGGTGATGTGAAATATTATTATAAGATTTTTTGGTGATATTTGCAGAATTTTCGATGGCCATCAAGGTGTGTTTCATCATTTTTTTCCCGAAATAAATTTCATCAGAGTTGAAAAAAAAGATTGTACAGATCGATCGGTAGGGTGTTTCACCACTTAGAAACAAAAGGGATGGTTTTTTTGTGTGGAAAATCAGTGGGTTTTGTGCCAACTGATTTTGTGAAGTTTTGAAGGAGTTGTATGGGTTCGTATGATTCACATTTAATGCCAGATGTGTTTAGAAGGACGATTTCTTGCATGTGATACTTCGAGTCGTATTTAGGGGCTCAGATCAATAAAGATACATTGTAAATCATGGAATATGCTTGGATTTGTTGTTAAAGAGAAGTTTTTCGAAGTCATGGAACCTGTTCAAGTGATTGTGAGTCTGCTTGATCGTGTCTGGCTGGCTGTGGGTCTGTCTGGTTGTGGATTTCTTTGAGAACACTTTTTTTGTGTTGTATACGTGGTTTGATCTCCTAAGTCCAGGGTGTTAAACCTCTGTGTTATTTCTATTGAGCAGTGGAAATGTCATAAGAGAGTCGAACCTCTGATTAGATGTAGGAGACTCAGCCAAGAATGATGTTAGTAGTTATCATAAGAGAGTCGAACCTCTGATTAGATGTAGGAGACTCAGCCAAGAATGATGTTAGTAGTTATCAGACACTTAGGGATACCTCATAGCCCTAGATTACTAGTGTCAAGTTCAATGGAAACACTTATTTGACCTGGTTAAAGTCTGTGTTGATCCACATTCAAGGGAGTGATAGGGAAAAATACTTGACTAGAGAGAAAGAAATTTCCCACGGGATGATGTAGACTATAGAAAATGGAAGAATGAGAATGCTACAATTATGGGGCAGCTCCTTAATTCAATGACACCAAAGATCAGTGATCGCTTTTTATTTCTTGAGACAGCACATCAAATCTAGAGTGCATTGGTCAAGTTGTATTCAGCGATAGGACACACAACAAAGGTGTTTAAACTGCGATAAAAAATTGCTCACTTCAAGCAGGGTGATCAGCCACTTACACTTTACTATTCCTCTCTGCGAAAATGTGGAATGAATTAGACCATTACACCACATATTGCCCTATTTGCATGAAAGATGCTACAGACTATTAGAAACATGTTGAGAGTATACAAATCTTTGAATATTTAGCCGGACTAAACCCAGACTATGAACAGTTGAGAGTCTTCATTTTTGGAAAAGATACTTTGCCCTCCTTAGATGAGGTGTATGCTTATTTCCACAGAGAAGAGCGGCACCAAGGAGTGATGAATACATCTTCTATCTTTGAGAAGTCAACCTTGATTTCATCCTCCACTAGAGGTGGCCATGGAGGGAATATAGGCTGTGGTCGTGGTGGACGGCACAATCTTAATTTTGATGATAGAGATCGTAATAAGTGTGAGTATTGTGGTTGATCTAGACATACAAATGACCAGTGTTGGAATCTACAAGGCCAACCACAAGATCTATCTCCTCAGTCTTCACAACGAGGTGGCTCTAGTGGTGGTAGAGGCGGATGTCGTTTTGGAAATAGCAAACTGAATGCACACTCAGCAACTTTCACTTCCACAGAGAACCCAGTCACGACTCCAACTCTTAGACTCTCAGGATCTACAGATGAGGGTTTGTCTAAACTCCAAAGAGGAAATTGAAGCTTTTCGACGCTTTATCTCATAACTAGAGCATCCTTCTAGTGTCCCAACCTCATCT
Source organism: Platanus orientalis (assembly GCA_025762735.1). NCBI lineage: Eukaryota > Viridiplantae > Streptophyta > Magnoliopsida > Proteales > Platanaceae > Platanus > Platanus orientalis. Next base: position 5,315 of record JAOXJP010118765.1, on the reverse strand, counting down.
TTTGCATACTCAGGTACATCAGCCTTTGCATTGTCAGCCTCTGTATCCAGTCCACTATCCTCCTAGGTGATAGACTCAAGAGCCTCTCATCACATGACTGGTGTGCCACCCCTTTTTACTTCTTATACTGTGTGTTTTGATAAAGATAAAGTTAGAATTGCCGATGGTTCTCTCTCGTCTGTAGCTAGACAAGGGAACATCCATGTTACACCTAACATTAATCTATCATATGTTTTACATGTCCCCAATTCCTCTCTTACCTTGTTATCTATCAGTCACATCACTAAATTGTTGTGCTACCTTTTATCTGTCTCATTGTGTGTTTCAGGACTTGGTGACAAGGAAGGCTATTGGTTCGGGGTATAAGAAGGATCGCCTTTATCTACTAGATTCCAGTTTTGCCATAGCAATACCAACAATAAAAAGGGTTTCTTCTATTTCTAGTTCAGATGAGTTACTTATTTGGCATCGCCGCTTGGGACATTTGTCTTTTTTAGTGTTAAAAGAAAATGTTCCCTTCATTTTCTTTATTTTAGTCAGATGTTTTTGTGAACCATGCCAGTTGGCTAAACATTGTCGTTCTATTTACTCTCTAAGCACTAATTATAAAAGTTCTACTTTGTTTTCTCTTATGCATTCTGATGTATGGGGACCTTCCCCCATATGTTCCTTATTTGGTTATCGGTATTTTGTGACATTTGTTGATGACTATTCTGGTCTTACTTGGATTTATTTATTAAATTATAAGAGTGGTGTGTATAAAACATTTAATTTTTTCCATAGTATGATTACTACCCAGTTCAACACCAACCTTAAAGTTCTAAGATCTGACAATGGGGGAGAATACCTGACTCGAGAATTCTCTACCTTCCTTGATACCTCTGACATCATCCACCAACCTACTTGCCCAGGCACTCCTGAACCAAATGGGATGATAGAGAGAAAAAACCGACTCCTATTAGAAATTGCAAGAGCTCTTATGTTCACCATGAATGTATCGAAGACCTTCTGGTCTGAGGTTGTCCAAACAACTAGCTATCTCATTAACAGAATGCCATCACGTGTTCTTTCTAATGAATCTCCACACGATATCTTGTTCCCAGACATACGTATTGTCCAAACATCTACTTATCTCATTAATAGAATGCCATCATGTGTTCTTTCTAATAAATCTCCACATGATATCTTGTTCCCAAACATACTTGTGTTTGCTCTACCATTTAAAACCTTTGGATGTATTTGTTATGTCCATGTGCCTAAATCTGGTCGTACTAAACTTGATCCCAAAGCAAATAAGTGTGTTTTCCTAAGCTATGGTGTTAGCTAGAAAGGCTATAAATGTTTTCATCCACCCATTCATCAGTATTTTGTTTCCCGAGAAGTGACCTTTTTTGAGTTTGTTCCATATTTTTTTGCTAAAGGAACTTCTCCTAAGGGGGAGAAGGATGTTCAAAATGAATAGACAAGTTTTGGTTCTCTACCTCTCCCTATCTATCTACCGGTTCCTGTTCCTACTTATTAGTTTAATGGTGGAACCGTGGAAAGAGAAATCCTGAGTTGCTTATGTATACCTGGCTGAAGAAACCAGCATCCTAAGGGGAGGAGGATTGTACGAATCTGAACTCTCATGACCCACACCAAGTGTCAACTTCTAATACCAATCCTGGGTACAGTTAACATTATTTCCTCTCCTCCATCGGGCAATGATCTTGATTTGCATATTGCTCAATGAAAGGGTGTCAGGGCTTGCACTCAACATCTTATATCCAATTTTGTCTCTTATCATGCTTTGTCACCTACTTTTTATAGTTTCTCTATGGCCTTGTTGTTTGTTTCTGTTCCTCGCAGTATTTTTGAGGCATTATCTCAACAGCATTGGAAGGATGCAATGGTTGAAGAGATGATAACTCTTGGAAAGAATAATACTTGGGAATTAGTCGATTTTCCAAGAAGAAAAAAAGTGGTTGGTTGCAAGTAGGTTTTCACTATTAAATTCAAGGTTGATAGATCAATCAAAAGATATAAAGCTCGGTTGGTGGCAAAAGGATACACTCAAACCGGCCATAGGGTACACTTAAACCTTTGATATTGATTATCAGGAGACATTTGTACTTGTGGCAAAGATGAACACCATACGAAAATATGTGTTGGACTTATTAAAGGAAGCATGGCTAGAAGGATGTAAACCTTGTGCAACACCCATTAAAGTAAATCATATATTGAAAAAAAAAATGACAGTGAGAGACTTATTGACGCTGGGAGGTTTCAGTTGTTTGTGGGACGCCTTATCTATCTATCTCTTACTTGACCATATATCACTTATGTTGTTAGTGTTCTTAGTTGGTTTGTGCATGCTCCCACTGAAGATCATATGAAGGTAGCCTTCAGAATCTTCAAGTATTTGAAAGGCTGTCTAGGGAAGGGTCTCTTATATAAGAGACATGGCCATCACCGTGTTGAGGTTTATACTAATGCAGATTGGGCTGGCTCGTTTACTGATCGGAGATCCACTTTGGGATATTGTTCGTTTGTTGGTGACAATTTCATAACGTGGAGGAGTAAGAAACAACCAATTGTGGCTAGATCCAGTGCTGAAGCATAGTTCAGATCCATGGCCCATGGGATATGTGAGTTATTGTGGTTGCGTATGCTACTTGTTGAATTGGAGTTTCCAACTATTGGTCTTATGCGTCTATATTGTGACAATAAGACTGCAATTAGACTAGTAAATGACCCGGTCCAACACAATCATACTAAGCATGTAGAAGTGGATCGTCATTTTATCAAAGGCAATCTTAAGAAGGGTAGCACTTGTGCTCCATTCATTCAAACTTTTGATCAATTAGCTAATGTCTTTACAAAGGGTCTTAGTGGGATTCAATTCATGTGCTTAGTTGGTAAGTTGGGAATGATAGATTTCTATTCACCAGTTTGAGGGACAGTGATAGAATATATATGTGAAGGATATATTGGTCATATGTGAGATAAATTGGTATACCATTGTATTGGTTTATAATTTACCCTAATAAAATAAAACAATCGTATGGGAGTAGAATACTCTCTCCAATACGATCTCTTATCTGAAAACGTAGTTTCTTCTTCTGCCTGCCTTGCGATTATATCCAAGTCTAAGATTTGGCAAGAGGGCTAGGAATGGGATATATTTATTCTTGATAGAGTAAATATTAAGGGGTGGATGAACTTGGTGGTTGTATTGTAGCAATCCTTCGTAAGCCCAGCTCCCCTATTATTCTAAATTGAAATACCAATTGATTCTTTTGATAACTTTTCAAAGTTAGCCAACGTAGTTGATTTTTATAGAACTGTTCGGTATTCCTTCCAAACCTTGTGTGGGAGCAATTCGTATGGATAAGGATTGGGCCATTCCAGTTGAGTGGGTAACAGGTTAGTAGTATGTGGGAGTATGGGATCAAGCGATTGTGTGTGAATTAATCTGTAGTGGTGATGAAGACATCTTGTCACATGACAAGCTTAGAGTGTACCAACACCGGATGAGAGTTGCATTGAGTCTCTACATGGACGAGGAGCCATTCGGAGTTCATCGCTTCGATCAAGGGTTGATTCAGAGTTGATTTGAGCTAGTTGCTATTTTGGAGGCATGTGGAGGCTCACTTGTCTATGAGGGTGGGTCTACATGTTGACATCATCAGTGGAGTATGTTTGGTTATATGTTATTTCAGTTTTTAGAGCTTATTTTTCTGTTTTAGTAGGATATTTTTATGTTTTTTTTTAGTTTTTGACTCATAGGGACATTTGTTATTTTTTGGTTTTGAGAGTCTTATGAGCAAAATCAGAAAATTAGAGACTTAGTGTTGATCGAATAAGTGCATGTGCACGATTAGGAGTTTTATTTATTTATTTGGGTTTTGCCTCTTTATTTTATTTGGACTTAGTTTCTAATTTAGAACCTTATGTAATTAGGTTTTTTTATACATATAAATAAAGAGACAAAGGGGTCGTCGAACACACCTAATACATAGAAAATTTTGAAATCGTGGAAAACTATTGCTCTCTTCTTCTCTAGAGTCAGCTGGTATTGTTTGGTTTATCTCTTTTTGCCTACAAAGAGGCAAGAGTTAGTGATTTTTCTTGCAAGGGGTTGGTGATTTCCCCAAGTACCTCTCTAAACCTATCTTCTTCTTCATATTCTTCTTCTCCTTTTTTTTCTTTTTTCTGGTTCTTGATCTCCCACAGTTACTATAGTCACACACCACCTTCTTTTTGCATCAAAATAATTTCCCTAAGCCATCCCCCACATCATCCCTACAAACCATCCACCATCCCTTGCTTCCCATCTCAAAACCCATCCTTCCCAATCCTTTTACATCCATACAACTGACCCATTCCCTGCATAAACCTATAAAATCAAGAAACTGTAAAGAACCCATCATTCTCATCCCATTTTCATTCCCATAAGTCTGCCGGTCACTTTACAATCCCTCCTTATTCATCTTTTCATATCCCAACTTATCCTTCCATACTCCAAACCTGCTGCTTTCATAAACTCTTGAAACCTATCAATACCCTATTCTTGAAATTCAATAAATCTGCCCAGATTTTGATTTTCCAGCGCCTTAATCTACTGATTTTGGTGATCAAGGGATCTCATCGCTAAACCCTGCGGTTGCCTTATCTTTTTCATCCTTATTGTTTTGGTTATTCAAAAGCCACACCCCATCAAGCCCTACCCTGCGGCAATCCTAAAATACCAGGAAAAAAAAACCATAAATTCCTTCAAGAAATCACACAAGTACACTGCCCAAAATTTTCCAGCAAGTATTTTTGCTCAAAGCCTTGATTCCATATAGGATTATGCCCTTGTATACTTGCAGCTGTCTTAGAATACTTTTCTAAGGTATTGAGAACAAAGGAGAACATCCCAAGTATTTACATATCATTCGGCCAGGCTGTGTGTGTGTTTATTCCAGAATTTTTCAAAGAAAATCTTTTGCTCATACATTTGGTAGCACACATACATCCATCTTGGAATCAAGGAACACCTTTAGGTTATTGTCTGGGCTGAATATTGAGGTCTTCAAGAGGATTTGGCTCACACAATTGACTGTCGTGGAAGGTTTGACACGCAAGGTGTTTGGAAAAAGTACTCAAAGAAGGTGATTACATGCTATTGTTGGTGCTTGCTTGAGGGATTGCTCCGGGACTTTATTGTTGGAAATATGTGTCCTGACAAGGCCATTCACATAAAATATACGCATGATTAATTAATTAATATTCTATCATCATAAGAATTTGTTTATTTATATGGGTAATTATTTGATCTCATGAGATGAGAT
>JAOXJP010118754.1:0-13910 GCA_025762735.1 Platanus orientalis | reverse complement strand
GTCCAGGTTTGCTCTTCCTAAGCCAAGGGTGCTTAGAGTCTTGATGCCTAAATGTTGTTATGCTGTCCTTATGCTATTAAATGACCCGAGTTAAAATTTGGGTGCTGACAGATGCCCCTCTTTAGCATATGTGGCTTTGCCGCATATATCAAAGAAGAAAGTGCCCTAATTTTGACTTGGGAGAGACCATATTTCTTTCTTGTATGTAACTCATGGATATTGGGTGGGTAGTTTTTGAAATATAGAACAATTTTGGCTAAGAAAATAATGGTGGGTTGAATTTGTCCTTGACTTTGGATCAAGGTTTTGAAATGAGTTTGCTTTTGAAATACCTTCTCAGGTTGAAAGTAGACTCCTTTAGTGTTTTGTAAATTCCTTCATTCCGATTTTCTAAAGTGGGTATTTACCGGGGGAGGGACCTTCTTGGTTTTGAAAACATAAGTTATCCATGAGATATACGCAAGCAATTAACATTTTCTCTAGCTTCTCGGGTGTTACTGTTAACATATGCGCTGCATCGGGAGACATGTAAGTCATCGACATCAGGCACAACTGCTTAAAAACATTTCAGAAAATACTAAGAAAAATCGGTTATGCAAAAGCTGTAAACACATGAACCACTTAGATAACTTATGCACTTGTATTTGCTTCTGGCTAGCTTGATGATTTAATTTGTATGAGTTGTTTGAATTTTCTTACAAAATTTGCATGTTGACATATTTTGCATTTGCTATATTGAGTGATCATTGATTCATTTGTATAGTTGATTTCTCGGATGTCTTTTTTGTGTCTGTCTTTGAGAGTTTTAATGGGACTCAACGAAGGATGCTAGTGAAGCTCTCCCTGGAAAAGCTATGGAAAAATATATGTAGTCATGATTAAACACTGCTTAGTTTTACATCAATCATGGTACATATACGCCGAATATCACTTATGAAGATATGTGTGGCTTCACATCAGTCATGATACCTAACCGGATTAATCTACAACATTGTCTTCTTCCCACTTAGGCAAATGTTGTATTTTATGATACGAAGAGATTTTGAAAGCTCTCTCTAGAAAATCTATGGGACCTTGGAAGGTCAATGCTACGCATCCATAAAATGATGGCTCCATAGGCTATGGATTAATCCATGACAATATTTTCATCTCACTTAAACATTACCAAGGTGAGGAGATGTGCAAGGAAAAATTTATATGACTCTCCGAAGTTGGGATGGGATCCCATAGGATCGGGTGTAGTGCCTTACCCAGGTGATAGCAACCAGTCTTTGCTAAATGGGTATAACACACAACGTTTGTGGATGAATGCAACACAATGCTTATGTCCTAATAAGCAAGCGTCACTAAGGTCGGTGCTAATAGGTCGCTCTATTGAGCGGTGACCATCAGACCTTACAGAGAAATGTTGTTGCGCTCTTTCTCGAGAAGCTATGGAAGGGTTTTTCTCAGGCTTGATAGTTGTTTAGACTATGGCTAGAAGCTAGCATTCCATAGGCTTGATGGATCGAAGTGTGCCATTGCTCATTGTCTGATGCTAAACAGATGTCACGGGGTGGCCGTTAGTAAATCATGCGACAAATAAAGTAGTAAACAAAATGACCGATGCAGGGTAAGCCGTTCAAAAGTGTGGACTGGGTTGTGCCAAAATTTGAACTAGAAGGGTGGCTTGGTTTGGACGTGCAGAAAAATGTTATGAGCTCTTTCCTGAGAAGAAATGGTGGGTTTTTCTAACAAATAACTTGTTTACTATAAGGAGGATTCTTCAAGCATGATAGCAGTCCAGCTATGGCCTTAGGAATTACACAGGCTTTATGAATTGAATTGTGATACATGCTTACGTCCGCGTAAACAGACATCATAGGTGGGTCATACCCTACAGTCATCCCATCTTCGACAAAGTGTTAGTAGAGGACTGATGAGGCAAGACCTAGAGTCCCTCACCGAACCTATGGCGGCCTGAGCAAAGCATATCAGAAAGTTTTTGGGCTTAACTCCAAGAGTCATGGAGATTTCCTTAGAGATCGATGCTATGTATTCATGTTTTGTCATGTTATGTAGGCAATGGAACGATGATCGACATTTTCCTATGCCCGGTAGGCAATCTGTGATGTCAAAATTTAGCATTTTCTATGAGATAGAGTCCTCACTAAACCTTTACGTGGCCTAGTATCAAAGTCGGAAATGATCGATGCATCATTTCCAATCAAACATTGTCATATGGACTTAACTGGGGTGATGATTTATCACAGAATTGCTTTGCCGACAGAGCAGACTTCATGATTTCATTTGCTTGTTGGTTCATGCTGGGAGATTTATTAGGTTTGCTTCAAAATTACGAGGATCCTTAAGGATCGACGCTACTCTGAAGAGGCTTTTATTCAATTTGATTGCTGAGGGGCCGAGGCCCAAATTCTTTAAGGGGCAGAGACCCACATTTCATCCTTAAGGGATGGAGACCCAAATTCCTTGAGGGGCGAAAGCCCACATTTCATCCTTAATGGGCCGAGGCCTAAATTCCTTGAGGGGCAAAGGCCCACATTTCATCCTTAAGGGGTAGAAGCCCTAAATTTCTTGAGGGGAGGAGGCCCAAGTTTCATTGCTGGGGGCCAGGGCCTAAATTCCTTGAGGAGCGGAGGCCCAAATTCCTTGAGGGGCAGAGGCCCAAGTTTTCATTTTGAGGGGCAGAGGCCCAAATTTCATTGCTGGGGGGCTAGGGCCCAAATTTCTTTACTTGGGGTCGAGGCCTAAATTCCTTAAGGGGTGGAAGCCCACATTTCCTTGAGGGGCAAAGGGCCAAATTTCTTGAGGGGTGGAGGCCCACATTCCTTGAAAGGTGGAGGCCTAAATTTCATCTTGAGGGGCATCGGCCTAAATTTTATTGTTGGGGGGGCTAGGGCCCAAATTTCTTTTTCTTAAGGTCAAGGCCTAAATTCCTTGAGAGGCAGAGGCCCACATTTCTTTGTTAAGGGGCCAAGGCCTAAATTTCCTTTGCTTGGGGTTGAGGCCCAAATTTCCTTTCTTGGTATTTATTGGGAGGTGACGCATCAACCTTCATTCTTGATTGGTGAAGGGTGATGCTTCGTCTTCGTTCTTCTTTTGGGAGATGATGTATCATCTCCAAGTTTGCTTGGCTGTGAATGGCATTTTACTAAAGATGATGCTTCATCTCAAATTTGTTTTATTGGGAGGTGACAGGTCATCTCCAATCACAATTGATGGGAGATAACGCATCATCTACGTTTTCCCTTGGGGAGATGATGTATCATCTCCAACTTTGCTTGGCCGTGAAGGGCACTTTGCTGGAGATGACGCTTCATCTCAATTTGTTTTAATGGGAGGTGACGGGTCAACTCTAATCACAATTGATGGGAGATGACGCATCATCTCCGTTTTTTCTTGGGGAGATGATGTATCATCTCCAGCTTTGCTTGGCCATGAAGGACATTTTGCTGGAGATGATGCTTCATCTTAATTTGTTTTAATGATTGCTCCTTGATCCCAGAGTCATCGACAACTACGTAGAAGACTTCCCTAGTGACATGGACGATGTATTCATTGATTGATAGTACTGATTGATTAATGATTGAGCTTTAAAGCCTGAATCGGCTAGACTTTGCATTTCCTTTTGAAAGAGATTTTGAAAATTTATTTGTAGAAATCTTCCATTTATTTTAAAAAATTGAGCCCCCTCAGGGTTTTTAAACATTAGGGATGGCCTGTTGCATTACTCTTGAGTACATAGGGTCATATTTTTATATGCTATAATGTCACGCCTAGTCTGGGCAAGATCTAAAAGGTTTGCGAGTTTGGGTTCTGAATGTGCCTTTCTCAAGATAATGGGATTACATGCCTACGTTTGAGGTCTTTGCTTCTGCTTTTTCAGGAGATGACTTCTGATGAGGTATGCTCATGACTTGACTGACTTAACTTAACTTAACTTAGGGTGTCATTTCTGGTTTTCACCTTAAGTGCTGACTTAATTTTGCTCTTGTTTACTAGGACTGGGTTAGAGTGTCATTTTCGGTTTTCATTCTAAGCTTTGCAATGTTTCTTTTTTGTCTACTCAGACAGGTTTGGGCTTTTAGGAAGGTGACTGGACGGGGTACATGCTCTTTTTCCAAGTTGGTTGAATGCTTGACTTGTGTATTGCTGACTTTTGCTTAGAACTTCTCAAAGTGCTAAGGGGCTTGAACAATTGCTTTGCTGAATGAATGGTTTATTGACGGTTTCAAAGTCTGCCTTTGAATAGGCAAGATTGACAGGATCTGAAAATGTGAATATGAATGGCACTTGATCAGCGTCTGATTACAAATTGAAAATTTTGGTTCTCTACAAAATGCCCATTTCTTGAAGAAGATTATGGTTCTGTACAAGATTTCCATATTTTTGAAGAAGATCATGGTTCTTTATAAATTTCCCATGTTTTGAAGAAAATCATGACTCTTTATAAGTTCCCCATGCTTTGCAGGAGATCATGGTTTTCTACCAAATCCTTGTATACTTTTGAAGAAAATCATGGTTCTTTATAAGCTTCTTTTTTATTTTGTTCTTTTTCTTGTTTCCTTTTTCGCTCTCTCTCTCTCTCTCTCTCTCTGAACCATTGACTCTTCTGTTTTGGATTTGTAGAAATGAACATGATTTTTGGAGGTATAAAAGTAAATGGATAGGAGAATGTTTCAATAAAATAATCGTTCAAGGTCTTTTCATTTTAAACTTTATAGCATAAGTCTGGTTTACATTAGTCAAGCAAATAACCTTTTGATTTGGTCCCAGTTTACAAATCTAGAGAAATCTTCCTCGTCAATGTTTCCCAATAGTAGTGCCCCACTGGATAGCTTCTATTTGACATTGAAGGGTCCTTCATAATTTGGTTGAGGTTGCCCTCGTGGTGCCTGCTCATGTGGAAGGAGCTTCTAGAGAACTAATTCTTCATCCTTGACATCTATGGGTCTAACATGTTTATTGAATGCTATTGTCATGCGCCTCTGATAGGCTTGTCCATTGCTCATTGCCCGCAGTCTCTTCTCATCAATGAGGTTCAACTGATCATGTCGAACATGTGCCTATGTTGACTCTAGAATCTTTGCCTTGGTTAGGACTCGAAGACTTGGAATTTTAACTTCAATTGGCAGGACTACTTCCATGCCATAGACTAATGAATATAAGCTTTCTCATGTTGAAGTACGGATTGAAGTTTTGTAGGACATAAGTACATAAGACAACATTTCATGTCAGTTGGACTGATTAGCAGTCATCTTCTGTAAGATCTTCTTGAGGTTCTTGTTGGCTACTTCTACTGCTCTGTTTATCTGTGGTTTGTATGGAGAAGATAAATGATGGTGAATCTTAAACTTCTTATAGAGTAGTTCAAGATCCTTTGCCACTTCGCATTGTTAGTGATGATTTTGCTAGGAACACCATATTGGCAAATGATGTCTCTCCATATGAATCTGGTTGTGTTCTTCATTGTGACTGCCACTAAATATACAACTTTAATTCATTTAGTGAAGCAGTCAATAGCCACAATGATGTATAGATTTCCATTGGCGGCCTTCTGAGGCATAGGTCCTACCACATCTGTTCCCTACATGAAGAATGGCCAAAGAGTAGTCAGGTTGTGCAATTCAGAAGCTGGTGTTTTGATGATGTTCGCATAACACTGGCAAGTGTAGCACTTCTTTACATGTTGGCAGCAGTCTGTTTCCATAGTTGACCAGTAGTAGCCCAATCGAAGAATCTTCTTAGCAAGCACGAGCCCACTCATGTGCGGGCCACTCTCCTCCATTGATATCTTCAATGATAGTGGAGGCTTTAGCTTCATCTACACACCTTGAGAGGACATGATGATGAGACTTCTTGTACATGGTCCCATCATGTAAAACAAATTGAGTTGTTAATATCCGTAGAGCATGTTGATCATTCTTGAAAGCCATGGATGGAAGAGTATGATCTTCTAAATAGTTCTTTATGTCAAGGAACCATAGCTCCCTGTTCAAATCAGTGGTTGCAATCTGAGGACAATAGGTTGGCTTATTTCTCTGCTCAATCTCAATTAGTGTCATATCTGCCCCTTGAGGGATGTCAATCATTGAAGTTAATATGGCCAAAGCATTTGCAAAGTTATTCCTTCTTTTGCCAATGTAGTTGAAAGTCAAGTATTCAAAGTTCTTGGAAAGGATCTGTAGACATTCATGGTAGTCCAAGAACTTCTCCTTAGTCTTTGATTGCTTAGAAGATAATAAGTGCTGAGTCTCTGTAGACTTCTACTTCATCAATGCCGAGGTCAATAGCTGCTTTCTGATAATGCAAGCTTCATATTTGGCTATGTTGTTGGTGCATAGAAAGTGTAGTCTTACGGCAATTGAGGGTACCTATAGGGGAAATGAGCACCACTCCAATCCCACAGCTTAGCTAATTGATAGCTCCGTCAAAGCACATCTTCCATCTAACTATCTTGCTTGATTTGACTTCAACACAAAGTATGTGTTCATCTGGGAAGTCAAATTTCAAGGATGAAGGTTTATCTACTTGTCCATCTGCTAAGAAATTGGCTATGGCTTGCCCCTTGATAGCTTTCTATGAGACGTATGTGATGTCGAATTCTGATAGCATCATGAGCCATCAGGCAGTTCTTGTGGTTGTTGGTTTCTCAAATAGGTACTTGATAGGATTTATCCAAGAAATTAGAAATATTTTGTATGAAAGGAAGTAATGCCGAAGTCTTTTGGTGAGATAGACTAGAACAAGGCAAGTCTTCTCAACAGGAGTATATCTGGTTTCGTAGTCAATGAAACGTTTGCTCAAATAATAAATGGTATGTTCCTTCTTCCCTATCTTGTCATGCTGTCCTAGTACACATCCCATGGAGTTGTCATGCACAATTAGATATAGAATCAATGGGCGGTATGGCTCTAAAGAGACCAATTCGAGTGGGATTAGCAGATAATTCTTGATCTTATCAAAAGCAATCTGGAAGTCATTGTTCCATTGGGTTGGAACGTTCTTTTCTTAGTAGTTTGAATAGGGACTCACAAATGAGAGTGAGCTGAGCAATTAAACAATTGATATATTAAATATGGCCTAAGAAACTATGTACATCCTTCTATGTGCGAGGTGTAGGCATTCTAATGATTGCTTTGGCTTTAGAGGGATCAACTTATATACCTCTTTTACTGATGATGAAGCCTAGCAGTTTTCCATGTGAGGCACCAAAGATGCATTTGTTTAGGTTCAGGTTCAATTTGTATTTCCTGAGATTGGCAAACGACTTCCGTAGATGGTTCAGATGATCTTCCCGATGACGGGATTTGACAATCATATCGTCAACATAAACTTCCATTTCTTTGTTGATCATGTTGTGGAAGAGGGTAATCATGACCCATTGATATGTTGCCCCTGCATTCTTGAGTCCAAAGGACATTACTTTGTAATAAAATGTGCCCCAAGGAGTTGTGAAAGCAGTCTTCTCACCGTCTTCTATAGACATCTTGATTTGGTTGTAGCTTGAGAATCCATCCATGAAGGACATCATCTCGTGTCCAGCCATACTGTCAATGAGCACATCAATGTGGGGTAGAGGAAAATCGTCTTTAGGACTAGCTTTGTTTAGGTCTATGTTATCAATACACATTTGGACATTGTCATCCTTCTTAGGTATAGGGAAGATGTTGGCTAACCAATGGGGATATTGGACAGATAAAGGAAAGCCCATGTCTAGTTGTTTTTGAATTTCTTCTTTGAGGGCTAGGGACCATTCTAATCATAAACGCCTAGGCTTTTGCTTGATGGGATGAATATCCAAGTTAGTGGGAAGCTTGTGGGTGACAAGGTTTGTGTCCAGACCAGGCATGTCTACATAGATCCATACAAAGATGTCTATGTATTCTTGAAGAAAATTTAACAGGTGTGGCTTCAGATCTAAAGTATTGGGGTCCTGATTTTTACTATTCTAGGTGTGGCTTCAGATGTAAGATTGATCTCTTAGAGGTCATCTACCATCAGAAGATTTTAGTTTTTTGATGTTCAAAAGCGCCAATCACCTCTCTTGGTATCATTTCCTCATCATTTAATTCTTCTTGTTCCTATTTTATATTAGAAAGAAAAGTTTTTAGTATGACATTACAAGAAAAGGGTATTTAATACCTTAAGAACAACTAGATTTGGAGTCAAACTCCAAGCTGCCTACATACCTTGATATAGTTACATTGATTACATGTTTAGTAAAGTTAGTTAGTTGGGATCAAGTCACATGCAGTTCTAGTCTTAAGGGGTTGAATAAATTTAATTTCTTTGGAAACATAGCTAAGCCTGAAGTTACTTCTCAGGTTGCCTACATACTTGACTTTTAAGCATAAGTGTTTTTGAAAACATTGGTTTGTTAAGATCAATCCGCACATAGTTCTTTAACTATAAGGGTAAGAAAATAAAAAGTAAATTTTATTTTTTCAAAAGTGACTAAACTAAAGTTGTGTCTTAGGCTGCTTACATGCCCCTTACATTTGCATTGGTCGAATGTTTTAATAGTGGGAGTCGATAGGGATCAAGTCTATGTAGTTATTATTATAGGGTAGAATTTCAAAAAGAACAAAAACATTTGAAAACAAGATAAACAAATAAGAATGAATAAGTCGGCTCTTCTAGCTTCTTTCTCAATCAATCAATCACCTGATTCTTCGATGTGGCTAGGTTAGCTAGTCTAATATGCTCTCTAACATCTACAAGCACCCACCAGTCTAGTATGGAATAAGCTTTCAAATTTGAATACCACGTAAAAGCAGCCCCATCTAGAGATTGGACAAACAATTTTAACAAGTCATCCTATTTGGTGATGGCACCACACCGGGATTCAAAGTGAGTAATATGTTGCTTAGGACATGTTGTTCCATTAAATGTGTTGAAATGAGGTTGGAAAAATTTTGGCGGAAAGGGTACCGCATCTACATGTGGAGGGTATAGCTTCCCGGTTGTGTATGTACTCACAGTTTTCTACTATTTGTATTCATTGAGCATCTTGGTCATCATTTCTCTCATATAATTAGGGTCCACCATGGGTGCAATTGGATGTGCGTATGGTCCCTGTGGCATAAAAGGAGGCTATATATATGTATTGTAACCATATGTCCAGGGAGGCGTAGGTCCATATAAGGGTGGTTCTTGTTGATGATAAGTAGCTTGGTGAGGTCTTTGTGGGTGTGAGCCTTATGGGAACTATTGTGTAAATGATCTTTGTGGGATAAGCATATTGGGTGCAACACTTGCAGTTCCTGGCAAGGTGACAAAGGCATACTCTGGTGTGTAATGGGAGTACCCTTCTTGCATTTAGCTAGGGATAGTCGGCCTTGCTGATTCTACTATAGTAAGATTATGATTTGGCAAGTTTGTGCCCTGTCTTTTGTGTGTGAGTTTCTCGATCATGGATTTTAACTCTGCTATTATGACATCCTGAGTGGCCAAACGACGATCATGACTTTCTACCTAGGCTCACCATTTTATGATTGTAGTGTGTTCTCCTTCAGAGTCAGAATGCTACTCTCTGAGGTTTACATTTTTTATATTTATTGTAGGGTCAGTAGGTAGATCTTGACCTCCTCTTGATCCTGCTATCGTCACCTCAGACCCTTGTGAGGTAGAGGTAACATTGACTATCACAGTAGTCCTAGGTGTAGTGTAAGGACTATCCTCATGATGGAACATGATGGGAGAGGCTATAGGACCCCTTCTAGTAGTTGGAAGCCCTCTTGAGGGTGTTCTAGGTGTCCTAGCACTTACTACTAGTTGACTTTTGGTCATCATGCCCTGATGAACATTACCACTGCTTTGGAGTCATGAGTAGACCCAAATATTTTACCCTTACCAACATAGGGTGTATATCTTGAACTACCTATTGTGTAAGAAGGCAGGGAAAAGTTGGCCCTTTGTGGATGTGCCCATGGTGGCATTGCATTGATTTGCATATCCCCCAGCTCAGGTTGCATGTAGAAAAACTTGCACATTCTAGCCCTTTGCCTTTGTGTAATATTTATTTTTTTCTTTTGTTCAGAGGATAACACCCTTATTCTTTTTGATGGTTTACTTTCTTTCAACTCCCTAAGTGGTTAGAATCGGGTTAATAGCATCGCGTTCTTAAACTCTATCCTTGCCTAATTGTGCTGCCGATTATGACACACATGTGGGGTTTGGGTGGCCACATTTCCTTCTTTTGGCAAAATATGACTTCTAATGGTTCCTACTTCAGATTTTTTTTTCTTATTATGGGAGTTTCTTTTATGTCTGGGTGGCTTGAATGCCTCATTTTGGTTGATAATCTGTTCTTCTGTCTGGTCCTTAAGCATTATGGGAACTCCTATGAGAGTAATGTGTACTGTAGTTAAATTTTGGTTCTCTAGTGGCGAATGGAAATTTTTACTTACACCAAAAGATGTGCACGAATGAGACTTTTCCTTTTGAGTTCCCTAACTACCTAGGAGATGGAGGAGGGTGGATTCTTGTATAAACAAATCACCTATATCTTTGGGATAAGGATTGAAGAATCCCACTCCAACAAAGAAGCTATGAAAGAGATGGAGTTCCTCCTCACCAAGCACTCTTCTCTAACACATCTTGGGACCTATAAATACTTCAAAGATCAGCATGAGGAAGCAAGTCTTAGAAGTTGAAGAAGTTTTGAAAGTTTTGAAAATCCATCATAATAACAAGGTCTTAAGAAACCAAACAAGTTGCACCCATCCCTTGAAGTTCCATAAGTTTACCTCTCTTCGAAAGAGGAAAAGCAAGTCCATTATAGCTCTGTGATCTCTTCAAGGAAGATATCATAGGAAGCTTAATGATGAATCAAGCTATGGCTAGGTAAATTTTATGGTGTATGAATAGTGTAATCATATATATGCTAAATAAAGGAATATTATCTTTTCTTTTATCCCTTCTTTTTCTTCATGTTCATGTAACTTTGCTTTACAGTACAAGCTGATAAACTTAAAGTTAATTAGTGGTTGGTTGTGTTAAATGACTGTAATTAATAAGTCTATTAGACTTGGAGTACTAGTCCCAACTCAAAAAATAATAAACTAGCCTCTAAAATGCCTAGGTAATTTGTTCAATGAATTTATCCTTGTACAGCTAGAAATTTGTAACAGAAATTTGGTGCTACAAATTTCTGGCATGCCCAGTGGGACCATACTTTCCTCTAATCTCTCTTTAAGATCTGTTATATTAATGGGTGTCTCCTTCTTTCATAGGCACCACAATGGAATTGTAACCATGGAACCTTCTTCTAGTTCACCACGAATCACATCTAAAACATGGGTTAAGACTTTGGTCTCCCTATCACCATCCATTCACATGGTTGAGGCTTTGGTCTCCCAAAAGTCACCTACGGTTGAGGATTTGGTCTCCTAAAAGTCATCTATGGTTAAGGCTTTGGTCTTTCAATAAAGGGTTGAGGCTTCGATTTCCCAACTTCACCAAGGGTTGAGGCTTTGGTCTCCCCTAGGGCAGTGGCAGCATTGCTTGTTTTTGTTAAAAATGACAAATTTGATGTTAAACCAAGGGGTTATATTCCCCAAATCACTTTGAACAACTTAAGGAAATAATGGATACCTAACTCTGAACTGAACCTTCACACAAAAGAGATTAAAGCCTAAAAAAAACACAAATTGTTGATTTAGGAAAGGGCTAAGAATTCCATTCACCACAGTCAAATTGCACGATTGAGGACGACTTTTCATATTTGCTGGGGTCTAAACCCGTGAATGATGTGAAAAATCTTAATTCACGGGGAAACACTCGCCACCACAGACGACACCACACATGAAGAAGGGAGGGGTCTTGAATGTCTAAGTTTGAAACTAATCTTCAATTACTCAGCTCCACTTGTCAAGAGAAAGTCCAAGTCAATGACCTTGATTGGTCCATAGACTCTTTGTTGCAAACATGTCCCACGAATGAGAATGAAGCTTCCCATTCGTGCAAGAATGTTCGCTTATGAAAACAATGACATTGGTGCAATGTCATTGTGGAAAATGAACACAAGGTTTCCACATTCATCCATAACCAACATGAGGAAAAGTCTTATTTACACATATCTATTGGCGCAAACAAAAATCTCCA
The DNA here is from genome assembly GCA_025762735.1 of Platanus orientalis. Classification (NCBI taxonomy): domain Eukaryota; kingdom Viridiplantae; phylum Streptophyta; class Magnoliopsida; order Proteales; family Platanaceae; genus Platanus; species Platanus orientalis. The sequence goes on along the minus strand of JAOXJP010118754.1, from coordinate 1,802 downwards.
TTCACCACCAGAGAACCAAAATTTGACTACAATACTCATTACTCTCACAGGAGTTCCCATAATGCTTAGGGGCCAGATAGAATAACAGGTTGTCAATCAAAATGGGGTATTCAGACCACCTGGACCTAAAAGAAACTCACACAATAGGAAAAGTAAATCCAAAGCAAGAACCACTAGAGGTCATACTCTGCCAAGAGAGCTGCAACTGGGCAATGTGGCCACGCAAATCCCACATGTGTGTCATAATCAGTAGCACAATCAGGCAATGGTCGAGTTTAAGAACTTGATGTTGTTAACCCGATTTAAACTACTCAAGGGGCTTGAAGAAAGTAAACCATTAAAAGAATAAGGGTGTTATCCCTGAACAAAAGCAGAAAGGAAACATTACTCCAAGGAAAAGGGCTAGAGCATGCAAGTTCTTTTACATGCAACCAGAGGTGGGGGATATGCAAATCTACGTAATGACATCATGGGAACATCCACAAAGGGTTGACATTTCTTTACCCTCCTACATGAAAGGCAGTTCAGGCTATAAACCCTACGTTGGTAAGGGTAACACATTCGGGTATACTCATGACTCCTAAGTAGTGGTAATGTTCATCAGGGCAAAGAAAGATGCCTTTGCCAACACCCTAAGTCTTTTTGGGTCTTGACCACGAGCTTTCAACTCTGTTGGGATGATGACCAGAAGTCAATTGGTGGCAAGTGCCAGGACACGTAGAGCACCCTCGAGAGAGCTACTAACCACTAGAACGGGTCCGATAGCCTCTCCTATAGGAAAGAAAAGATGATAGAAGAAGATGGTGAGACAGAGGTATAGAAATAGACCAAAGAGACAGAGGAAAAGAGAGAAAATAAGATTTTTGAAGTAGCAATTTGGAAGTCTCACCTATTATTGATCAAGCAATTGTCCAAAATGCTAGTAGTTGTCCAAAACCAAAGTTCCACATGATGGCCAAAATGAAGTTCGATCTGAGCAAAGGCCTAGGTAAATTTTCCTAAGGAAGAAAGAACCCTATCAAAGCTATCAAAGTGTTATACAAGATAAGCCTAGGATTCAAACCTTTGATCAAACATCAATTCAAGAAGAATAAGAAGAAGAAAGCTAGCCTCAAGGCCACACAACACTTTATATTCGTTTCTCGATTAACCAACACTTGTACTACCTTGCCAACTGAACCATCAACTCAAATAGTACCACCCAAGCTCAACATAAAATATACACCAATAGAACCAATCATCATTCCCCCTCTTATTATCACTCAACACCTTGTCTACCATCTCGAGGCTTCTCCTCATACCCACTTGTTTAGCTCTAAGCCATCCGTCCCTGAGGTCAGGGAAAATTCAAACCCTGACACCTCAAAACATAGGGAGGACAACCTAGCTCCCTTAAATCTACTCTCTCTCCCTGGTGATGTCATGGAAGCACTGAAATCAATTATTGCGAGTGGAGAGATATACCTAGACGAGCTTGACCCTAACTAGCTCAACATGCTTGAAACACGGGTACTCGTGGAAGCCACAGAAGAGATCGGACAAGCCAACTCTGCTACAGTAGAGGACCAAGATCAGGTGATGGATTGAATTATTAAGAAAATAGGCTAGGAAGAGCCGACCTTACTCCAGTCTTGTTTAAATTTTCAAAAGTTTTTAGTCTTTTTCCTTTTCACCACTATGTATAAGAACTACGTAGACTTAATCCCTAATGACTCATAATTGTCAAAGCATTCGACCAGTGCACTTATAAGGGGTATGTAGGCAACTTGAGACAGCTTTAGGCCCAATCACTTTTGAAAAAA
>JAOXJP010118743.1:0-13911 GCA_025762735.1 Platanus orientalis | reverse complement strand
GGTTTACTTTATGTATATCTATGGTTCTTTTCAGGATATTACATTCTCTTCAATTTGATCTTAACATAATTCACTTTCAAGTTTTGCCATGTTGTGCAGGTTTTGACTCTGAATCCTTAATGGAACCCGTCGGACTTCTCTGTCAACTTAGACCCCCATGTAATCACAATGTTCTACTACTCACATCAAGTATAGGTGATTGCAATGAATAATACAAAGATTGCCTCCTAACCGGATGGCTGATGAGTGGATATCTCCAAGGGGTGAAGAAGAAAGAAAGGTTCTAGAACAACAAAAGAAATCCAGTTCAGATTATGATTTGTCCAATGAGTTGCATGTTTTGGGAATTCCTCTTGTATTAGTTTGTGCCATTTCATACTACAATATAGTATCAAGACATATATTTCTCTTCAGTGTGACTTATAAGATAATTCAAAAAACTTTTGTCCAAAAGACTAAAGATCTAGACCTTAAAATTATAAACTAGTATGTAAACAATGGCAGTGTGTAGAAGAAAAATTTATAAATGGCAGGACATGTAACAGGTGTAGACATGGGTGTTTGAATAGTTATGCTTTGGGTTCCCACCAGGGATATTTCCCTTTGGGAACAAATGTTTGTTCCTTAATTGTATGTTCCAGCGTGCCCTGGACAAGGCTAGGTGTATAGGGTTAAAACCGGAAAAAAAGTGTTCAGATTGATAGTTGTACCCTATTTAAAAGAGGCATAAAAAATCACATGTCGGTCTGTGGTGTGATTGTGAAAGGGGACATGGGGGCATACAACTATAGCTGGGTTAATGGGCCATTGGAATTTGGACCTATTTCAACACTTGGGTTATTGGGCCATTAGTTAGCTAAGCCTGTTTCAAAAAAAATTTTAAAAATAACTTTTGGGCTTTGACGACCTGAACCGAGCCTGTCAAGCTGAGCCTAAGCTTCAAGCTTGTCACAAGCCTGAGCTTTGTCTTCATGTGATGAGCCTGAGCTGAGTTGGGCAAATCTTGGCTCAGCTCGGCTCGTTGACATTCCTAAGTGGATTCTCACGATACTTGTAAGTTAAGGTTATTATTTTTCCATGTAATAGATTATGATTAATCTATTAATAAAAACAAGTAACCTGGGGAGGATCTTTCTAGAGTGGACATAGGAGCTATCAATATTTTAAAATTTTCAAAATAATATATTATTTGAAGTAATCATTACATGAATCAATAATATTACATTAAATCTTATTTTATCAAGAGTTGATTGTTTCAAACGTTTTGTTGCACACATTGAATGAAAAACAATTTCAAAACTTAACGCATTAAAACAATATTTTAATTCTTTTTTGGTAGAAATTTTAATCCTCACAACATATAAATGTTTGAAATAAATGAAATTAAAAGTGGTATTGATTTTTGCAAACATTGAGTATTAAGGTTTTAAAGTCTCAACAGCATTTTATTAAAACACTACCCATGTGTAATGTTTTTGTGAAGGATTTTATTAAGAAAAAACAAGGTACATAGAAAATACTATGGCTCGATTGGGTATTGTGGTTTTAATGTCTCAACAACATTTTATCAACATGGGTAGTCTTTTGTGATATGAGATTTTAAGAAAAAATAGCAGCTTTATGGGCTATTTTCTTTTAAAAAATTTGTAATGGTCTTGTCCAATTTTTCTATCTCTAAGCATCATTGTGTGAAGGTGGTCTTTATAGGTTCTACAACATAAATGCAAGCAAGGTATAGAGAAAATATTATGAGTCGATTGTATCCACGGAACTTAATCATCAGAACCATGTTACACCGATAGGAAATGATTAAAATCTTGAAGAAAACAACCACTATACCACACATTCAAACAGATATGATCCCTATGATCCCCTCAAAATTTCTAACAATTTCAAGACTTTAATTCATATTGACATCATACTGCTTATGGTAACAAACGCCGCACCGGTTCAAGAAAAATTAATATGGTAAGGCGGTATATCCCATGGAGATGGACATCGAATCAAGCTGTTGCATTGAGAGAGACCAACGAATTCATTTTAAAGGTAGTAGAGTACCACAAACAGCACCAACAAATCTTTAATCTCAGGTTCGCTAGTATGTGTTTTTACAATAAGTTTTAACAACATCATGTATGTATGTATTAAAGATTATTTTGTTGATTTCGCATTCTTATAATTCTGCAGAATATCATATTTATATTATGATGAGTTGTTTAGATTTTTATGCTCATCATCTTGTTAAATTATTCGAGAATTAAAAATCATGTATTATTGTTGTTTGTTATCCATATACATCTATGCGAACCTATGACACTGAATTCACTACAAAACTAATTAGTAGGGTATGGATGAATTCCTACAACACTCCTGAAGTAAATAAGAGTTTAAAGTTCTAAGATAAAAAAAGAAAAGTTGAAAAGGTTATAATTCAAAGTCCTAATGTTGAGAATAAAAGTGGGATGAAAAAAATTGTTCATTTGTTGAATCCAATCAATCCCAATCCAAGAGGCTCTTTAAAATTAAAGAAATCCATAAATTTAATAATATACTTGGAAAAGAAAATACTTGTTATGTTTAGGAGAAATTTGGGCATTTTATAAGAAAATGTTAATACTGAAGGAAATAGGAAAAAATATAGAGTATAAAAAAAAATCGATAACCATGCTAATTGGATTTAAGGAAATTCGGTTAAGGCCATAGTAATGATAAATATAAAATTAAGTTGAAGTTTAGTGCCATTTTAAAAGATGTTTTGCATGTACTAGAAGTCTAGAAAAACATCATTTTATGGATATTTGTTGAAAATTGATTTTAGAAATTTTTTTTTTTAACTCGACACATTTATTTTGTCATAGAATGAGGTTTTGCTAGCAAAGGGTGTGCCAAAATGAGATTTTCAAATTGAATGAAGTGAGAAATCCAGACATATCCACATGAAGCACAATTTTTTTGAAACAAATGATTAGTGAGGAATATCCCTAAATTATGGGTAGTCAAAGTTAAAATTAATTGATTTATTTATTAAAAGCTTTACAAGGGAGATATTAGCTAAAACATCAAAATGAATAGGGTTAAGATCCTTAGAAGATTACTAATGATTGGAACCTAACCGAGATGATTTAATGAGAAAACAAATCATTGAGTAATTAGTGAAAAATACTAAATAATACAAGATGAAAATTAGTTCATCTTGCCCATTCCTATGACATAAATTTAGTGAAAAAATTAAGACCATAACATTATTAAGGTTGAGTTAATGAGGCTCTTAATGAGTTTATAAATCTTAAAAGATAAAGGGTCAAGTTATAGTGACATCATAGATAAACTCAACAATATCAGTGTGGGAGTGGAACCATTTCCTATGATACTTATGTTGTCTTTAGAGTGTTGATAGATAGGATATATATACATGGCCGTAATATATAAGCTTTGAGAAACACCACTAACATTATGTATTTGTACTGAGTTTTAGTGTAATATAGATATGTAGTTCAAGACTTAGTTCACTACTTATTCTAGTATATAAAAAATCCAAATACAAGTGAAGGTTCAAATCTTTGTACACCTTTATTTTATGCAAAATTCTTAAATGCTTAAATTATTTTATTATCTTGAAATTGGGGGGAATTGTTTGTATTTTAAAATTTTCAAAATAATATATTATTTGAAGTAATTATTACATGCATCAATAATATTATATTAAATCTTATTGTATTGAGAGTTGATTGTTTCAAACATTTTGTTGCACTCATTAAATGAAAAACGGTTTTAAAACTTAATGCATTAAAGTAATATTTTAATCCTTATAAGTTACAAATGTTTGAAATAAATGAAATTTGTCAGCACCTAATTTTGGCCCAGGGTCCAGAGATTTCTTTCAATGAGTAACACTAACTCTCTATAATGGACCATAGACATCTTAGGAAACCAAGGTGGTCAGACAACCTCTCATTTTTAGGTCATATTCATTTTTTTTCTAATTTGGCACCCTAAACCTCTGATTTTTTTCCAAGATCTTTGTAGGACTCACTTTCTTCATTTTCCTATCTTTTCTTCAAATCTCGTAGTTTTTTTAATGGTTGTCACAATTTTGGTCACATCTATAATAAAAATTATGATTTTATCCTTCATCAAGGGTGGACTGTGTAATCTCATCGTACAAGCATCAGATGGCCAATCAAGTATCACGGATGCGTTTGGAATAATTCAAAACCTTAAAATAAAGTATTTGATTATCAAATTTCATCGTATCATGTTTCAGAAAAATCTTAACCTTCGATTTGAAATCTCTCAAAATCTGATCAAAGTACACCCTAAATGATCGATCTGACATCATAGATGCAGCCAGGATATCCCAAATCTTTGAAATAGAGTTTTTGGTCATCAAAATCCATTGTTTCGTGTTTCGGTGAACATCGACCATCAATATATAATCTTTCAAATTCTTAGCAAAGTGCACATTGAATGGTTAATCAAACATTGTAGATGGATTCAACATGCAGCAAAACCTTAGGATGCATTTTAACCTTCAGAATCCAATCCTAGACCTTCTATCACACAAGTTTAAATCTAAACCGTCTGATCAAGCACTTTAGAGCCCCAAATCATAAATCAAATCCTGCCATGATGATCAACATTATTGATTTAGTCTAGTTAGGGATTTAAGCAAACTTGACCAATCGAAACTAACAAAGTTCCAAATGAGTCCACCGAATTATGATACACCACTCAACACCAAATCAAACTTCTTCTTTTACATGAGGCAACTTTCTACTTTGCTGACGCCACACGAGTACCCAAACACCCATCTAGTTGACCCCGTAAGACCACCCAAACATCCACTTGGCTGGATCACCCAAACACCCCTTTATGTCCCATCTTTTAGATACTAGTTTTAGACTAAAGAAGGTGGAGCTAGCAATCCACACGACCAACTCCTTTGCTGCCTTCCTTTGCTCACATTTCATTCCTTTTTTGTCACCCACTAGAGCCACGTCACATTCCATGTGCCCAACACATTACATCATTCTATTTTGGGGCTAAAGTTTGTCGTCATTCCTTGTTACATGACCAACCACCACATCCTTCCATTTTTAGTTCTAACCAAATCAATGTTTTCTTAAAAACCTTTCATAAACAAATTGGTATCATAGGAAATTTTGTTGGACGTTTACCAACTCAACCCAGATTCACTCAATCTTGGATTATCCAATATCTCTCTTTCCTACAAATATCCTAATCCTATTTTATTCCACTTCATAAAGGGCCCTTCAATCTCTCCATTTCCCCTTTCACTCGTTACCCTCTCTTTCTTCCCACAACTAACTGAGCCCATCACTCACCTTCCTTTCTTAGTTTATTTATTTCTTTTACTAACAATGATTTAGTCCTATAAGAGGGGTAGACCTCTCTCTCTCTCTCTCTCTCTCTCTCTAAACTTGCCTAATTGAAAGACCTCATTCTCTTGGGCGTCTCACCATCTTGGATCCTCATTTAGTCTCCCCTCTTCATGCCCAGCCCCTCTCACATTTTTTTTTTCTTCATCTCCTTCATTACCCAAGCCTTCCAACTCTCTCATCATTTGATCTCTCCATTCTCTCTTTCTTAGTCTAGAGACAACGAATTCTTGGAAGGAGCTGCTGCCCCAAACTAGGAGAAATCCTCAACTAAATGTGATAACATTCATAAGGTATGGTCATGATGATTATGTTAATATTTTATTTATTTATTTATTCTATTAGGATGTATCTCAATAATTCATTGCTTTCTTTATATATATATATATATATATATTGAATTCACAACTCCATTTTTTTACTTTTTATTTATTTATTGTTGTTGCTCAATTATTCAAAATATTTTATATATTCATTGTTGGCCGTTTGCACATACATATCCTTCTTTGTTTGTTTACTTACTTATTATTTTATTTATTTAGCATATCTATTTCGTTTCTCCATCTTCTTTCCTGTAACACTAAGAGCAGCACTAGAACTTGAGAGATATCTCTATCACTTAGCCTTTCTTGTATCTTATTTGGGTTGCCTTGGTTTTATTAGGAATTCTTGATTTTTTTTTAAAAGATTTGACTTTGGTATTTGGAGCCTAGAATTGAAATCAGGTTTCCTCACCTAATCATGTACATTTCAGTCAGCTGAGGTTATAATGGATAGAGTGACCCAAAACACCTTCATCCCTTAATACAGTGATATAAGAGTGAAATCACAGGCTGTTGCCCATGCCTATCCAATAAGTTGTTGATATACGGTGACTCCTAAGTCCATCCAATGGTCATAAGCAACTCCCCTTCTGACATCTGCCCCAACACCATTTGCCCATTATATCCAACATAGCTCTACCTCACAGTGGTCTCTATCATCTAATCTAATGGTTACATTTTATCTCCATTCATTAGTCATCATTGGATGCGATGTACACTTATCCAAGCAACTTGGTCTTGGTTGATATCTCTAAGATAAACCTTCTGGACCTTTTAGTTCAATTGGGCCCATCTCACCGTTCATGAGGACCACCTTAGGTTTAACTTCATTCTAAGAGGGTGATAGCAATGATGAACATGTACGCTTCTTAGTGTGCCCTTTACATAAGGCATCATGCTTCATGAACAGGTATGGCTTTGTCTTCAAGTTTGAATCATTATCTTTTGTATAGAAAAATATTTCCTCACCTCCCATCGGGTATACATGATGTCCACAACAAAAAAATTCCTTATTTTATTTATTTTCTCTCATTTATAATATTTATGTTTATTAGCTTATTGTGTGTCTTTGTTTTGTACATTTATTAATGCGCTAACCTTCTTTGTCTTATTGGTTACTGAGGGAAAGCAGCTGAAGGTACATTCTCCACTTTTTTATTTTTATATTTATGTTCTTATGTAGCATGTTAAGTAGATGGCTATTTTATTTATTAAATTTATGAAACATTTTACACACAGTCACACACACCACTAGTTAGTAGGTCAACCACATTGCACATGCATGACATAATTTCCAAAAATAAGACTCACCTTGGCACACACCATATATAAAAACCAAACCTAAAATCGAATTGGTTTAAGTAGGTAACCGCATATGTAGATGGACTGGGGTGCCTAATACCTTACCTGGTCCATAATCGAACTACTTACCCAGAATCCTTCAGTTGACCAGTTTGAAATGGAGTTAGACATTTCAAAATAATTTAAACAAAATTATTTTGTTTTCTAAACATAGATGTTCAGTCACATCTTTAAAAAAGCTGGTGGCGACTCCTTGTCATCGTGGGTTAGACCCATGATGAGTAGACCTCTTTTCTAAGAGGCCTACCCATCATGTAAAAATCAAGGCCCACAAAACTAAAAGTGGTATTGATTTTTGTGAACGTTAGGTATTGAGGTTTAATGCCTTAGAGTCATTATATATATCAACATGGGTAATGTTTTGTGATGTGAGATTTAAAGAAAAAATAGTGGTTTGTGAGTTATTTTCTTTAGAAATTTTTGTAATGTTCTTGTGCAATGTTTTCTATCTTTGAGCATTGTTGTGTGAAGTTGATGTTGTTGGGTTGTATCATGTTAGTGCAAGCAAGGTACAGAAAAAATACTACCGCTCGATTGTATCGTGGGGGCTTAATCGTTAGAACCTGTTGCACTAAGAAAGGATGATTAAAGTCTTGAAGAAAGTGACCACCATACCACGCCTTCAAGTAGATATGAACCCTGCAATCCCCTCAAATTTTCCAATAGGCACAAGGTGTCAAACCACTATAAGTTATATGTGGTGTTCAGTGTGTTGTGTGATTCAATATGATTGTGCATTGTGTGATTATATGATTTTTCTTATCACTAGTAAATTGGAACACTACAATTGATGTACAATATTGAATTGATTAAATTGAATCAAATAGACTGAATTAGGAAAATTAACAAAGTTATAAATTCAATTGGATTATCATAATTATTTGAGTGATTAATTTCTTGAGTAAGATCCTAAAGTAATCAACCAAAGCAGGTTTGAGAAAATTGTACGTAAATTGAAATATAACATATTATATTCTTTGTTGGAATACATTTTGATGGGGATAAGATGCTGAACCCGACCGAGACCATGTCCTCAGGAAATAATAGTCTGATTTGGGATAATGAACACAATTGGGAGGCGCAACCCCGGGTCAAACCAGGAACCCACCCGCATTGTCGAGCCAACTAGAAGTCTCGACATGAAACCCTCTTGGGTCATTATCCTCAATCGAGAGAGGCTAGGAGAAGGATTACCCCTAGGAATCTCAGGGATCTACGGACATCAGCTAGAAATCCGTATATGGAAGATCATGGTTCTCCGAAAATGGCACGATAGCCCGGCTAGAATCTTAGCTAATCAACAACCAGATCCCAACGATCTCTCCCCTGGATATCGCAGGATCTCGAATCGAGGTTGCACGTCTCACTATAAATAGGACTCCCATCTATGATGAAAGGTAGACACTTTTCCCTTGAGAATTCTCTTCTTGTCCCATAGTATTATTGAGTTGATCATCGAAGGATCCTCAGCCGGTACCACACCGGTGCCCTTCTTCTATGTAGGTGACCATTGGTGGGTTGACCAGCCATGCACTCATCTAGTGAAATCTGACCATTCCAACATATCACATTCTATGATTATATGCTTAAAGAAGGGTAATTAGCATTAACTAAATATATATTTTCATACATTGAGAAAGCCTGCAATAATTACCATCATTGGAATTAAGACTATTTTGTGAATTGAAATTGATTCTTTTAAAATATGGTTGGAATAGATTATTAAATTGAAATTGATATATTAATTAGGGTGAAAAAAATTGATAAAATGCTATTCAACCCCCCTTTAGGATTATCTGAGTCAATACTTAGTACTTCCACATTGATATCAAGGCATACCAAGAAACTTTATGAAGGACTATAGCTGAAACTTGATAGGTGACGAAGGTGTGAAGCAGCCTAACACATGGAAGGTAGGCAGGATCATCTCTTGCAAAAAGGTATCCAGCACCAATTTTGACACAAGGTGAGAAAAGGGAAATTATGTTTTTTACCATAGATTTTTCACTTTTTCACCATGTGTCAGTGAAAAATTGGTGCTTGATTGATGTTGGACACCTTATCATGGATCCTAGATATGTGTGAGGGGGTACATAAGGGTTCTGAGTCAGCAACAAGGCTGACTCTTGGAACCTCAATGGGAACAGGGATCAATCCCATTGTTGTGACGACCTAACCCATCAGGGGTCTGACACGACCCTTTTTTATGATTATGGTTTTACTTGTGTAAAATAGGGGTTTTGAAAAAAGAGGGCCACATTGTAAAATTTCTTCATTCGTAGTGAAATTTATTCCCGCTATCTTTGCCCATGGACATAGGCTTTAAGTTGAACCACATAAATCATTGTGTGCTTTGCATATTGATTTTGTTTGCTATTCTTTTGTCTTCTACTTTATTACCTTTCGAACTCCAAATCTAAGGGTTATTTCATAATACCCATCAAACATAGGTAATAGCCTCAAACACATGTGCGAAGTACCTATTGTGGCCTAGCAGATCTAATCTATCAAAAAGAACTGTAAACTATTGTACTATTTTGAACTATACACCATATTGGAAATTCTCCAATTGAGCAACAACAGACACCAGGTCCTGACCAGTGTCAAAAGTTAAGATTTTTTCCAGGCAATAAATCAAATCATGGATCAGTTTATGAGAAATCTCAAATACATCATCCTCAGCATTTTCGCCCCAACCTATTTTTGAGCTGTATTTGACCCAATATGGGTCCAGCAACCTGAACCAGTTTTGGGGGGTATTTTGGGCTTGATACACAATATATAATAGGATTTCTTGGGAATTGCACCTCTATAGATATACTCTTATTCACAGGTTTTGGAAAGAGTTTTGGGAGGCTAGTTTTCTTTGGGTTTTGGGAAAACCTTTTGTACTCTACAATCTTCATTATAATGGATGTTCTCAATCGTCTTCACCCATGGATGTAGACAATCTTACCAAACCACGTGAAACTTGTGTTTTTGTGATTGTTCTTTTGTGTTTGTTGTTTTCTCATATCAATTCATGTTGCCACAAACCCAAATCCAATCCATTTTGTCATAACACATCTTCTCATCCTCAACATCCCATATTTGGATGTTTAATCTTCTTGTGCAAGTAACAAATTTTTCTAAACAATCAGTGGGTGCGAATACTAATTTGCATCGAATATCACATGTGGGGAAAATGTGTAAAACCATACTAGAAAGAATGCATGAAATATAATTACTTATCCCACTAGAGAGTAAATTTGCACCATATATAACATTTATGTAGATCCGATATATCATTTGCAAGGACACAAATCTTAAATAAATTTTAATGATGATGCTTTATGAAGAGTAATATTTATTTATTTTCATTTTATTTGGTGTTTTCAATCTGATTTTAATGTTCTTCATCACTTCATTAATTTTATTTTTATTTTTAACTTTCATAAAATAATAACAAGCTTTTCTTTATGAATTTTAAAAAATTGTTAGGTGTAATTATGATCTTCATGAAAACTGATAATTAGAAGTGAAGCAATGCATCATGCATCCTTAGTCTTGGTTGAGTTCATATGAATTATGAAATGGGTTTGAGAGTGGATTTCCTCATGTGAAAAAGCACCTAGCGGCCCTTTTGTGCTAGGTATTGATTAACACATATTCTAGAAAGCAAAAAATACTTGTTACGCCTAGTGATAAGTGTTTTTTTTTTTTGCTGTTGTTGTTGGGGTGTGGGGGCACATATCAATCACCTAGTGCAATAGGATTGCTAGGCAATCTTTCTTAAGAGGAAATCCATTCTCTATGGGCTTTGGCATTTATGAAAAATAAATATCTCTACTTATTGAACACTAATTCAATGTCATGAACAATTTACTGCACATTATTTTCAATTTTGTTCATTATTTTGCCATATGTCAATCATTGAAATCTTCTGAACGATATCTGAACTTTAACATTCTGGAGAGAGGGGAATTTAGTTGGGTCATTCCTACATTTTTTTTTTCTTTCTACATGGTTTTATTTGTTATGTAAAAAAAATTCAACTATCTTTTTTATTATGGTTTATTAATTTTTAAATTTTTTCGTTTCTGTTAAAAATAACCCTCAGTTTTGAAAATATTTACCAACATATCATCAAATTCAAATATATAAACATCTTTTTTTTAAAAAAGAAGATGCTATTAGTAGGCCTGCAGCTTTAAGTTTTAAACAGTTTCTATGCCTTTAGGGTGATGCTTCCAAGTTCAAAGAAGAAAATCACTATATGTGAGCGATAGAAGTTGGAGAAGGGGCTTCATTTGATTCGAGTGGGTCGAGAGTTCCAAGTATTAGTAGTCCCCGTGGATTAACTGAGTAACTGTTCGAGGTGAGTAGGGTAATTGTCGTCCGGTTATCATTAGCATCATCATCATAGCTCTATCCTAACTATTGCAGTTGTGTTGCACGTACGAATTTAGCCATTTCATTCTATTGAGGGCTATATTTTATAATATACAATAAGAGGACACTATTATATCTCAAAATAATACACGACATGATAGCTTAGGAATCATAAAATATAATGGTCTAATGGGTTCCAAAAGTTTAGATTCAAAAGTCTTAAATAAATGAGTACTTGCATATGTAAAACTTAATTTGGATCCAAATGTCTGAAATAAATGATTACTTCGTTGGTGATGATGTAAGCGCCATTACTTATTTAACATCAACTATTAAGGACAAGTGGCTAGTCAACTCATCGGCAAAAGAATATGGATGATGTAAGAATTTTACACATTTGGAATCTGAAATGACAGCTGAAAAGGCAACATATTTGCCATATAACCCTCTATTCATGGAATAATTTCAAGCCTAATAATTCCTCCCCGCACAGGAACAAAGCTATCTTTGTAAATCAAATTTAGTAAACGTTTTAAATCTTCAATGGCTAGAGCATTGACAACGTTGACCTAGGCACCATTACATCATCACAAAATATATTGGCCTTGTATGTTCCAAAAGATTGGATCCCAAAGGTCTTAAATAAATGAGTGCTTGTTTATGTCAGACTTTGGATCCAAATGTCTGAAATAAATGATTACTTCATTTGTGATGATATAAGTATCATTACTTATTCAGAATCAATCAAGGAGATGTTGCTAATCAATTCACTAGCAAAAGAATATGAATGATGTGAGAATTTTACACATATGGAAGCTGAATTGGCATCCAAAAAGGCAACATGTTCACTGTATAACCCTTTATTCATGTGATAAGTTCAAACCTAATCACTCCTTCGCACATAGAAACAAAGCTCTCTTTGTAAGTCAAATTTAGTAAAAGTTTTAGAACTTCAATGGCTAGAATCAGGGGCGGAGCCAGGATTTTCACATAGGGGGTAAGCCAAAGGATTATGTACACCCCCTTAATGGGTGCCAATGGTGCACTCACAACCAGAGAATGCCACATCACATTGAAAAAGTGAAAAGCACTCCCCCCAAAACATATAAATCACTTTTTCAATGTGATATGTCACCTGCTGATTGCAGGTACACTGTTGGCACCCATTAATGGGCACACCTAATCTCTGGACAATGATTTTCTCGGATTTTAAATCATCTCTCGTCTCAATGGATAGGTACCGCTCTATTAGGAATCAGTGCATGACATGTGAGCTGACAAAGGGTGTTAGAGCCAATACACATGGGTCAAAGGAAGGTATTATAATAAATATACAATTAATAAGTACTTGTGTATTTATTAATCAAAATAGATGTTCTATTTAGGATTTGGAGTCCAGGACACCACTTGATTTTACATGGAACAAAATGGGCAATGGTTAGATGAAATTTTAAATTCCCACCCATTTTATTTCAAATGAAATCATTTGATGCCCTGGACTCCATCCTGGATAGGAAATTTGCACCCTTTATTAATGTATCCTTTGTTAGACATTGTGTCACATCTTGAGTACAGACTGACTAGAGTGGTGGTACCAGCTCAATCAGACTAGAGATGACGTGAATTCATTTTCTAGAAAGGTGGGACAACCGATTCCAATCCTGGGTTATCCACACATTAAGTGGGAGCAATTGATTCCAATCAGCCATAAGATACCATCTGACCCATTATTATTACAAGGCTACTCCCCCCCCCCTTGCTTCTACGTGGCTCCGCCACTGGCTAGAACTACTAAGAGCATAGTATAACAAACACAGAAAGATATGGAGATAATGTTGACCTAGGCATCATTACATCATCACAAAATATAATGGCCTTATAGATTCCAAAAGATTGGATCCCAAAGGTCTTAAATAAATGAGTGTTTGCATATGTCAAACTTTGGATCCAAATGTCTGAAATAAATGATTACTTCATTTGTGATGATGTAAGTGACATTATTTAAGTGAAATGATACTTCCCCACTGTCTTGTCTCACGATGTCGCACAAAGAGGGTTGCCGCAGGTGATATTCCCCTGAATTTTACACATATGGAAGCTGAATTGGCAGCTGAAAAGGCAACATGTTTGCTAAATAATCCTCTATTCATGTAAAAAGTTCATTTTTTTTTAGGGTAACAGTGTGAAAAGTTCAAGCCTAATAATTCTTCCCACAGAAAAAAAGCTCTCTTTGTAAGAATTTAGTAAAATTTAAAAACTTTAGTTGCTAGCATTACTAAGAGCAGAGTATAAGGAACATAGAGAGATGATAACGTTGACCTAGGCACTGATCACATGGCAAATCAAGACAGTAGAGGACCCGATAGGTTATCTGGATTTTCCACATCATCCCTCAACATAACTGAAATAAGGTAGGTCTTCTATTAAGGAAATCCAAAGTGAGGCCCGAAATCCTC